>VCCN01004615.1:1036930-1051135 GCA_006491835.1 Architeuthis dux | reverse complement strand
TAATAAGTGTCATTATAATTATCATATATATATGTGTGTACAGTATGAGTTCACAATCTCTGTTCATGGAGTCAAGTCATTCATTCATTCATGAGTTTAAAACAATAAATGATTTTTAATAAAAGAGTTCATTTTGAATGATTTTTTCAAAATGGAGCATGAGTTCTTATTTCATTTCTTTTTCTTTTCTTTTTTTTGTAAAATAGTCATATTTTGTAAATTTTAAAATTTATTTTCAGCATTACTAGAAGATGTCTGATACTGCAATGTTGCTGCTTGTTACAAGTATCATAATGAGAACAAATTCCACATTATGAAGTAGAGAGTGTGGTTCCAAAACATGACAAGTGCCATTCAAAAATAAAATGTGTTTAATTAAATTAGGATTTGAATTTTTTAAATCTTATTACAAACTTTTTATTTATATGTTTATAAGGTTTTAATGAGATAAAAAATTAAAATCCAGAATTTGATTTTTAATTAAACACATTTTATTTTTAAATGGCATTTATCGCATTTTGGAACCACGCTTTTCAAATAGATTTAGAAAATAATCACAAAAGACCAAACAGTAGCTTGAAATGATAAATCTAATGAAAAATGTAGAAAATTTAAAGTTTTAGCCTAAAAATCTAATAAATGATATCAGAAGTTTTGCTTGACAAAATAACAAACAGAAGAGAAAGAAGATGAAGACATAAAATACAAATCTCAGTAATTTTGACGCTGGTAATTTTGGTGCCAGTAATTTTGGCACAAGTGGAAAACTAGGAAAAGATGGTGCATTTAATTATAACTGCATTTTGATGTAGTTTGTTGGTTTGTATGTTTTGAAATACAAGCAACTTTAACTCAGTTTATTTAAACTTCTCTCTTTATAAAAAGGGTGGGCGTGGGGCTAGCAACTCCCCACCGTCAAAACCTACTTGCTATAGAAACTGCAGCAGCATCACCCCAGCGATTGTCTGCTGGCGTGGAGTGGTTACGGCCCTATGCTCCACAAGGATTCTACAGGAATAAACAAAGGTACAAAATCCACAAAGGTAAAATGTAACTTAATGAAAGTTTGGATTGCTTTATTTATTCACAAAATGTTGGATTTTTATTGTCTCACAATAATTTCCCAGATACTTTTGACTGAAAAAAATGTGAAAAATTGATAAAATTTGCAAATGCTAAACAATAATTAAATCAATTTTTCTATGAATTCCTAAATTATTCTATGAAATATTAAGTTTACAAAAACAGCAAAAGCAAAATTCAGACATTTTAAATATTTTCGTTTTATCAATTAATGAGAAAAAAGTTTTGTTCAAATAACAGAGACCTTTCCATAAAAAGGTTTTCAGCAGAAATAAATCATTTATTGAAATGCTAAGAATAAACCAAAATTAAAATATTTTTTTAAAAACTTTGCTATTGATTGTTTTTAGCCCTTTCAAAATATATTCAGATATACTTTTGCTACCAGAAATACCTTGTAGCTGTCCTTCAACTGATAAAAAACCTTCTCATTTGGTACAAAGACATGTTTCTGACAACTCTTTCCAAGTTCAAAGAGAGGCAGCAATCGAAGAACTTCACACACAGTGTTGCACTTATTCTTGTACCTAATTCTATAGAACTGTGTATTCTGGTCACTATTCTAAATGTAATTCTCTTACTGGAACAAGCTGTTGGCATTGGTTAGCTAACGTGTTAATGCCATGAGATCACAAGGTATGAACCAAAACTCTTCAGGACATCATTGAGTATCTGCAGAAGCCTTGGGCAATGCTTCTACCCCAGAGAAGCAAGAAGCTAGCGGATTATAAAGGCTGCTTTGAATTTTGACTGCAGGGGAAAACTGGTTGTCCATATATTAGGAACGGTAGGAAGGGTTTAATTGTGTTCTCTTTACTGAGTGGCTGACAGTAGACAATGTTTAAGGATTTGCAGCTTGGATTATTGTTGAAACTTATTCAAAGGTCTCAGAATCACATGATGATACCTCGGGCGTTGAGTGTACATTGGTACACAAATGCATGTGCTTAGAAATCCACAGAAGTTTTAAACTAGTTTCAAATAAACATTTTTCAGAAATTTGTTGGTATACACAGTTCATACTCTTTATTTAATAGATCTTTTAGGTACCATCAATGATCCGCCAACAGTTTCATATTGTTCTTCATATTTTTAAAGTCTAAAAAAATTGTTTAGTGAGTGAGTAGTTCCTGTACATTAAATATTAGGATTTAAAAAGACCCTTGAAGAAAACTTAATCCTAAAATTTAATAAAAAATATCCACAAATAATATATATACTCCTTAGATGTATGCATAGACAGTAAATATAATACAGTCATCATTTTAAAAATACTGTAGTACCAGGATAGCCTAGTAAAGCATATAGGGGAGACCAGGGCTAGTTGGGAACAGGGGCAGGTTGAATCACTTGCTTTAATTTTTGTTTACACCACTTAATGGTGTCACTGTTAGCCTCATTTTGAGCAGAAAAATGTTGGCCATTTTTCTAGTAAGTTTGAGTCATATGTGTTGTAAGTAAAAAAAGGTTTGCATGGAAAATGTGTTTTCATCCTTGTAAGTAACTTTTACACTTTGACAAGTTCATGCTGTATTGTGCAAGTTGATGATAGTATAGTCTATGTTTATGAGAAGTGGCAATAAATAGTATATATACTACATTACAAGCAGCTTCTGTCAGAACCTTTTCTTAATATAGAATGTAAAGAAAACCATGTGTTTGGGGCTGGTTGGTACATTGTCAGCTGGGCTACTTGGTATGCTGCAATTGTATGCAATTGAGGCAGAAGAAAAACAAAAAGCCAGCAAAATTACAAAACAAACTTCAAACAAGTCATTTTATATTTCTCAATTATAACAATATATTAATCACATCTGTACCTACTAGCAAGAGAACTACTTGCTCAATCAGATTGTACAAACTATCCCCACTGATGGGGTAGGTTTGTACATTTTTCCAGAATGTTTAAATGATGATATAATAAACTTTACAAATGTTTCATATTTAAACGACCCATCCAAAAGAAGTCCCTTTTCCATAGTAACTTTTGTGTTTTAATGAATTAATTTCACAGGAAGTTACAGCCATCTAAGTGGAAAATGTACCAACTAGCCCTGGTCTCCCCTATATAATAAGTGATGTGTCTGTCACACATAGTATCAGTAGCAGCCATCAATCCCTCTCTCTTCCTACCTTCTTATTAAACTACCTTACTAACTTTTCTCCCCTCTGCCTTCCTACAGTGTCTGTCACATTTATATTATCAGTAGCTGCCATCAGCTGAGCCTGTTGTTGTACACAGCTCTCCACCTGCTGAAATTCAAACAAATCAAATCATTATTTACTAAAAAGAAATTGGCTGTGAAATTAAAAATGTCCAAAAAAACTGAAACCAAAAGTAGCAAATAATTATATAATCCCAAGCAAAATGTTTGATAAAAAAATAGATTTTTTCACAATAAAAATGGATTCTAAAATCTTAATACAAATGGCATAGAATGCATTACGTGGTGCGATAAACTAACACTAAGATAAATGTGCAAAGGTTTAAAATTAAACAATAAAATAATCCTAAATTAAGATACAAGATAATCCTAAATTAAGATACAAGGTGTGGCAGACCAAAGCTGGGAGACACCATGAGAGGTCGGTGACACCAAGATGACTGCCTAAAAAATTTTCATACAGTTTCCTGGTAATACTTTTTCTAATGAAACATCTGTCTGTCCACACAATATCTCCGAAAGTACTCTATGAATTTCATTGAAATTTTGTGGAAAGATGGGAAATGGGGTAAGGAAGTTGTTGGGCGGATCCAGGAATTTTTGATTGAAAGATATTTTCCAGTTTTTTTTTTCATACATTTTTGTATATGCTCATTACTCTCCACTCTATATCTCCAAAAGTTCTCAATGAATTTTAATGAAGTTTCATAGAAGCGAGACCAATAGACTATGGAAGAAGTGATTAGATTTTTGGACAGATCCATGCACAATTACCCCACCCCCACCCCAATCATAGTTACATGTCCACACCACATAATATCACTAAAAGTTCATGTCTGTCCACACAATATTTCCAAAAGTTATCAAAGAATTTCAATGAAATACTGTGGAAGCATGGACAATAGGCCACGGAGGAAGTGATTAAATTTTTGGGTGGATCCATGTACAGTTACCTTTTTATGTCATAGTTATATGTCCACACAACATATCGCCTAAATTTCTCAAAGAATTACTATGTAAATTTGGGAAAGGTTGGGAAATACGCTATGAAAGAAGTGATTAAATTTAAATGGGAGGATCCATGCTCAATTACCACCCCTATGTTATATGTCCACCCCACATATCACCAATATTCCATGTATGTCCACACAATATCTCCAAAAGTTCTCCCTGACAATGGTGTTGGTATAGGTATGCGCTCTCTGAGTGCTTTCTGGTTTTATTGTATAGTACCTCTGCCACATCCATCTTTCCATCTTTCTGTCTGTCCACAAGATATCTCTGAAAGTACTCTTTTTTTGCGGAAGGGTGTGAATAAGAAAGAAGCGGTGAACTTTTGGGGCGGATCCAGGAATATTCTTTTGATTCAGAGATATTTTCTGTTTTTTTCATAATTTTATGCATATGCTTATGTCTGTCCACACGATATCTCCAATCTCCACTACATCATAGTTATATGTCAACACCACATAATATTGCCAAAATTTCATGTCTGTCCACACGATATCTCCAAAAGTTCTCAATGAATTTTGATGAAATTTTGTGGATGGGTGGATAATAGGCTACAAAAGAAGTGATTAAACTTTGATCCAGGCACAATTACCTCCCCTGGCAATGGTGTTGGCAGAGGTATGTGCTCTCTGAGTGCTTTCTAGTTTTGTAAAGATACTGAATAAAACATTTTCATGGTCCCCATGCTTATTTTCTTCATATTATTTCACACAGTCAGAACTGAAAAATTGAAAACTAAAGAAGAATAGAATTGTTAGTAAATGTAGGCTTATGCCATCACATTAAAAAATATGGGAGAATCATGATGAATAATGAATAGTATTAGTACAAAAAGAAATTCTAGATATCCTGGGAAGAGAGCAAGTTCTGGAAGGGGATGATGACACCATGAGTTACAGCCCCGGGTAACACCAACCATGTGCCCGCCATTGATGACTACTATATAAAAGTCATAAAAATCTAAAACTTAAATATAAGAATTATCAATCTCATAGAATATGATATATATATAAATATATAGGGAAAACTATATTATTTGCATACAAAAATTGATGCAATACTAAACGTTAAAACAAAAGGGAAACTTTTGGGAAAAATAATTTTGGGAAATATTAATAACAACAAAATATCATATAGGTTATTCATACTTTATTATATAAAATGAAAATAAATGTGTAAAATCATTGTATGTGGTTTATTTGGACTATTTTCCTCATCTTCGTTGTTTAGTTTTCACAACATTTCGTCTGCGTAACCTCCCGCCTTCCTTGGGTTTTCTGTTGTGTTCTGGAATAAAACTCTATCACAAAACTTTGTAGCTACATACTCAGTTCCACATGATTAATGTTAAACAAATATTTAGCCTAACACACCTCACACAACTCTAGCCAATCTGTACCTAAAAGCAATAAATCACATCAATACAGACACCTACATGAACACGGATTGTGTGGTATGTACACACACACACACACACAAAACTGCCTATTGGAGAAAATATTCAAAACAGAATGTTTGAGCAAGCACACACAATGAACAGTGAAAGTTATTGGAAATATAGACACTTTGGACATCGGCTCCAATAATTCCTCTACAGATTCAAAAGGATTTGAATTTTCAATCAAATATGTTTAAAGAGAGACAGCCAATATACACACATACATATATATAAAATGCATATGTATATATGGTGGGGTAATGTGTTTTAGGAATTTTGACAATGAAAAAACTTAGCATAAGTAGAATAAAATGCTTTAAAAATTATGGCCAATATGATAAATATTATGTCACACAAATAACAATGTCTTTATACAGCTTTTAAATTTTGAAAGGGTCAATTGGATAGGGCTACAGTCATTTTTAGAGATTTAAAAATAACTATTTCTCTGAATGTAAAAAAATATGCTTTTTTTTAAAAAAACGTCTTAACTTTCCAAAAGTATTTAACAAATTAGCAAATACTGATGTTATATGAAATTATACCCTCATAGCAGAATATATGTGAAATGTTTAAATTATAAAACTGACCACTGAGAATTGTATCAACCTAATTGTTTGTTTTTTTCTTTTTCAAGATAAATTTTTAAAAAACAAACCTCACCTAACTAATATTACAGATTAAACCTTCAGTCTCCCAGATGTCCATCCTTTAATTGTCTTTACACCACAATATGCCTGTATAAATGTAGGTAGGCAGGTACATATATATGTGTGTATAGGTATGTATGTAAATTACATCTTACGTTATTTGTACATATGGTTTTATTTTTCAAAATTTTCAAATTTGAACTTGTATGGGTGACTTTGATTTTCAGGGCCAATTCATTTCTAAATGTTGTCTAAAATTCTGAGATGAAGTATTATCATTATTCAATGAATTATTCAGACAAATATTATCATCTTTATCACACATATATATGCATGTGCACGCACACGCACACACACACACTAATACTAGATGACACTCAATATGTACCCCTGAGGAAGGCCAAAGAACATAGTAGTGATAACAACAAAGAAAAAATGAGAATATTAGTCTGAATAATTATTGGAATGATTTTGTATTTCCAATCATCTTAGTAGTCTCCAATATTATTTTAATAGGCCCAATGAATTAGGGGAAGTAACTCTTAGAATCGTTTTAGTATTAATAAGTACATAACTAATAAACGTAATAATTGTTATATATAAAAAAAAAATTTAGATGCTAATTTTTGAAATTATGAAAAAAATTGTTAATATGATGCAAAATAAAATCTCTCAGAAATATTTTGATGATCTTATGTTTCAGTTATTTATAAAATTACTAAATTTAATTTTAAAAATCAAAAGTTATTGCTATGAGTTTCATTTGGATTAAATACCCAGTTATTATTTCTAAAGCCTGACAGTAAATTCTATGAGGAATTCAGAACAATTTTAGATTCATATTTCAATCTTTATAATTTAAGCAGTATTAATTGATATTCTTATCACTTGTTCAATGTTATATTTTCAGTATACCGTGAGCCTTTAGGAAAAGGGTTTTACTCTTGATTTGAAAGGCATCTCACCAATTTTTCACTGATAATGAAATTTCAAATTTTCAGTTTTGTCTTCTTCTCTGTTACAAGCCATAAAACATGTGCAACAGGTTTTTAGACATGCACACACACACACAAACACACAAACACACATATAAGAATGTATTACTCTGTATGTAGAGTACTTTAATTGACATCAATTGCTATTGAAAGTTTTCCCACAGCTCAACACTACCTACATATACCACATGACCCTAGCACAAGTATTGGGTAACCATATATATATATACCTTGGAATTTGAGACTGCAGGATAAATGCCAAAAGAATGATAAATTTTCCAGCTGGGCACCTGATATCCTCAAGCATTAGGAGTGGTGTTCAATGTGATCATTTTTGCAGTCCCTTGACAAGAGAAGTGCTAGGCCAGCCAAGTGGGCAAAATGGATTGAATGACTATTGTGTCTCATTCTTCACCTCCATTAGGCTTCATTTAACATGCTCCATTCTATGTCCAACAATTACTCAAGATCAGCTTACAAATCAGCCACTTTTTGTTTCTCCTAATTGTCTGGGAATGCCTTGGTGCAAAATTAAGCCACTCCTACTCTGTCCTCTGGTGGTCTCACAATTAGTGGGAGGTATTAAACTTAGATTTGTTTCTCTTTGATTTGTGGCTCTAATATGAATAACTCTTTCAATCACTATTCTGTGTATGTAAAGGTTTAGACTGAACATCATCACCTAAAGATGTAAACATAGAAAACTTAGAAAACATGAAAGTAAATTATTTTCCTCAAGCCATTTTGTTTCAATGTATGTACATTCATATATATAAAGAATATTTTAATAAATACAAATAATGACAGAAACCTATGTTGACAGTTTTGGTGAAAGTTTTGGTTGATAAAGTTGTTAATGGGAGGAATTCAATCTACAGTCAGGCCAGCAAATCAGGTCCATTTCTACATCTAATAATGTTCTTCTGCAATGTCAGCTACATTAAGGTAATAATTCTGGTCGTATATATATGTTTATTACAAAAGAATAGAAAGACATTTGTATTTTGGTATCACAACAAAATCTGACATTCATTTTCATGTATTACTTGAAATAAAGATTATTCAGAAAATGATAAATACCATCTATATATAATGGTGGAAATGTCTGTCTATTTGTCTTGATGCAATTGTGAAATTAAGAAATTATCAAGCACATGTTTTAATGAGAGGAGCGGGCAAAATGTATATATATATATATATATATATATATATATATACCCATCAGTTACACTATATACACAAACTTTGATAATGGAAATCGAATCCAAATTGAAACTGAAAGAATACTGTGTGTATTATACATTAAGAGTGACAGTTACAAAATATTTATATATACATCATTTTGAAACTAAAAATGTAGGTAAGAACCTTCTTTGTTAATGAGTGTTTTGATCTTTCCAGGTTTTTGTAAAATGAAAATTCAATTCTTTTAAGAAATAATAATTTTCCAATATTTTACTTAATTTTAAAATAATCAATTTTGCTTAAAAAGTATAAATAGTAAGTCTTTTTTTTAGAATAAATAGATGTGAAAATTTGTTTTATAAAAAACTGTCCTTTATTTAATTCGTTGTTTAATAGTTATCAAAACTTTAAGCAGATATATTCTGTACTAAGACACAAAGAACTTTCCAGCTTACAGAAGGAAAGAGGAACAGGCATAATGAAGAAACAAAAGATTATCATGGAATACATTTTATTAAGGTTTAGAATATCCATTAACAGAATGGAGCATTCACAAAACTGCCAAAATAATGTTTGGTCATTTGGAGATATTTTTATATTAGTTTATTAACTGATTTAAAGAGAGTAGGAGGAAAAAAATAAAAGCATAATGTTTATTGTTTGGCAAAATTATTTCATTTAATTATTTTTAAGAGCAAGTTATGCTCAATATTAGGTGCTTGAAGTAAAAAATAAGTATGTATAAAATAAGTTAATTTTCTTTTTGCTTTATGTTTGACTGTAACTGTAAATCACTTTATAAAATAACTTTCAGCACTATTCTAGGATTTTTCCATCATATAGAAATGCATTAAATTGTTAAAAGTCATACTATCAAAATATTGCAACATTAGCTCTGTAAGATTATGCATAATGAAATTAAATAAACTTCCAGCTATTTTGAGTTTTTCAATATTTTGAACATTTTATTCTTTGGGAAACTGAATATTGTGCTTTCCATTAAGAATCAGACAATCCAAATCTGAGAAGTATATTAACCCAAAAAGTATTAAATTTTCCTCACAAAAACAAACAGAAATAATCATTTGTTCATTCATAAGAGAAACTGAATTCTCCATTGTCTTTCTTTATTTTCTAGGATTGGGATTTAATTTTTGGAACAGAAAGGTGTTCTGGTTTAGAGTGAGATGAAATTAAAGTTATTTATATAAAGTTACTTTGGAATTTTCTTGAAGAAGACTTCCCCTCCCCCTCCATCTCAGGTCTTAAGTAAACACCTTGACACATCTAAATATGAACAGAAGCTTATAGGTTATAAACTCAAACATAATAATAATATTTCCATAATTTGTTGTCATTTACCATTTGATGATATCTGATTAAAATATTGTTATTCAAAAAAAGCATTTGAGAGATGATCAGATCAATCAAAGAAACTGCCACAGGTTAGATGATTTCTCAACTCAAAAGTTCAGACATTTTAGAAGAGTATTTACCTTTAAATGCAGAAAAATAAAGAAAAATATTCTTTCAGAGTTTTGTATACTGTTAAGTAAGAAGTGCTAAGTATTATACTACTTAGAGACAAACAGAAAGAAGCAACCATATCCAGCAGAAAGCTGAAGCTGTGAAGAAAAGGAAATCAAAATATTAATATGCTGATGTTTGGTGCCAGTTGAAGTGTCAGTGATATTTATAACTGACAGATCAGTAATAGATTCCCTTATGTTCATTTTTTCTTTAAAAAAAAAATCTTTTAGGTCTTTCTTTTAGAGAAGTCAATTGGTGGCAGAGGGTCATCAAATGTGTCAAAAAAGATATATAAAAAAGACTATTTTTGTGAACCAGAACTTATTTGACTTATTTTTAGAAATTATCTAATACCTGATTATTGTAAGATGCACAATTAAGGTGTTATATTTAGAAGATTTCAAAAGATATTGATGATTCAATGATATTCCGTGGTTATCTTGTGGTTTGTTTATTCTAAAAATTTATTTCAAAATTATTTAATATGGAACTGGTTGCAATATTTAAATCTCCCAAGTTTTTACAGTTTTTTATAACGTTATTGAGATTTTTGTTTAAAATGCATTAGAAATATATAATATACATAAATGAGTTAAGTTTCAATGATACCATACTTTTAATTTACTTTTTATGATTTTTAGAAATCTTTTTCAAGTTTTAAGCTCAAGCCTCAAACAAGAAAAATGAAATCTATAGACTTTTCCTAAAACAGCAACCATTCAAACTAATTTTCTCAGTGTCATAAATACTTTTAATAACTAGAAAGCACTCAGAGAGCACACACCACTGCCAATGCCATACACTAACTAACAACTGAATGAAAATCAGTTCATATATAACTATGATGCAGGGGAGGTAAGTTTCGATTTTCTATATTTCAGACTATTATCTTAATATATGAAAAGATATCTCAAATCAAAAGAATTCCTCAATCCACCCCCAATTTTAATCAATTCCTTCTTAGCCCAATCTTCCACAAAATGTCATTGAAATTCATTGAGAACTTATGGAGATATTGTGTGGACAAACAGGCAAACATGAGTGTTTTCTATATTTCGGACTGTTGTGTTAATATATGAAAAAAATATCTCTAAACCGAAAAATAAAGTCCTGGATCCGCCCCAATTCTTCCTTAGCCCATGACCCACCCTTCCATGAAATGTCATTGAAATTCATTGAGAACTTTTGGAGACATTGTGTGGATAGACAGACAAACATGAGTGAATACATACACCTCTTCATTGGCAGAGGTAAATAAACCACATTTTTTATATACAGCAATACCTTGATTAGTGCAGTTTTGTTTAGTGTGGGTTTTGATGTAATACAGTTACGGTATTGTTGTACAAATTAATGTAATTAAGTATAAGTTGAAAAAACAAATACATTAAATTATAATAAGACTGAACAGTGTGGTTTTGAAAAGTACGGAAGATTTTGGAACGAAAAACCCCACTAATCAAGGTATACCTGTACTCCGTAAAATATTTCATCTGGTTTTAATAACATTTTTACTTTGACAGTTCTAAATCATAGCTAAATACCCTTAAAATTCAAGGTCAAGGAATTGAAATTTTTTCATATTACATCAGTATATGTTTGTCTAGAATGACATGTCTCCATTTTTTAAATAAAGAAATCTTTAAAAGTCAGTCTTTTAAAATGGAGAAAAATATATCCCTTTTGGCCAAAGCAAAATATATTTTCTTAGAATTCTATTGATGATTTCCTTTACCTGAAAGAAAAAGAATTACACTGCAAACAAATTCCTGTATTTAAAAAAACATTTAAGTATATAAGCAGATCCGGCCTGGTTTTGTTTCTAATGTTTTCCTTTTTTGTCTGTTCCTTGATGAAAATTCTGAAACACTTCTGGAAAGGCTTTGCCAAAATGATTGGTCTAAGCACAGGAATTCTCCTTGCTTCTGCACCCTAGGTATCTTTGGCAAAGATACAGATGGAGGAAACCTGGAGTTGGCACCCTCTGTCTACACCTCATTACCTTAGAGATGTAGCTCTCAAAAAGCAGGGTTTCTTTCCCCTTGAGGCAACTAGTCCTCTGCCAAAGGATCATTAGGTATGATCTCTACTGGAGCTTTCCCTACATCGGATTTGGGTTTTTTTTTTTATCTCTGTTTCCTCTCTTTTAACTTAAATTAGAAACAAAAACTTTGAATAGAGTTTGATGACCTGTTATCAACTGCAGAACAGGGAAATTCTAGTAAATGGTTGCTGTGCTTAACTCAAGTTGAAGACACTACAAGAGAGAGAGAGAGTGTGTGTGTGTGTGTGTGTGTGTGTGCGTGTGTGCGTGTGTGTGTGTAAGCTTCTCCTCTATCACATCCCAATACTTCTAGTGATGAGTGACAATTTATATGCCCCATTCTAAAAATGCGTTAGGATTTATTTGAATAGATTATTTGAAATTAAATCTTGTTATGTTAGTTTTGTGTATATAATGTTCAAAAATGCTAATAAAGTAATTTTAGTCTCAAGTTTTTTCTCTTTCTGGCTAAGAAAAAAATTTATTATCTTACTTTGGTTAGTTTAGTGCTCTCAGTTGCTGAAAATTCACAAGAACCTTTTGGAAAAGCTGTTATTTTATTTATTTATTTATTTTTAAATATTAAATTTACATGAATCTGTTTCTTTTTTCAGTTTATTTATCGAATATTTAAACTTTTTTGCCTTTTATTTGTGCCTTCTCATTTTTTTCACAATTGTTGATACAAAGATATTTTCAAGAACCTAGTTTGATTTACTGTCTATAGTATTATCTTTTAAAAATCATTTTTTTATTTGTAAAGCATAGAAGCCAGCTGTAATTTTAGAGTTAGGTACAAAATAAAAATTACGTTGAAGAAAAGAGTGTTTTATGACAGATCTGTTTGTGAGATTTTGTTGCGATTTAAGGATAACATGAAAATAATTTTAATCACTCAAAGAATAAAGGGCATGAAAAGTTTATGATTTGACAAGGCAAATATCAAAATTAAAATCAATTACTTTTTTTTTAAATTGAAAAAATATTGAAAAAAACAACAGATTTGATTTGACTTCTTTCCAGTTCACTTTTCACTTTTGTCTGTTTTAGTGATTTGTATATTTTATTTATTTGTTTTATATTTTTATTTATTTGTTCCAAATCTAAAGTTTTCACATTCTCAATTCCATTTATTAAATAAGTAATGATTTGCTTGAGATTTTTTCTTATATTTATTTATTTTGTCAATATTGTCTTTGAAAGGAAATTCGAAGGAGCTATAATTGAAGTTTTTGCAGATTTTTCTTAACTTCCATAAAACTTTTTTCAAGATCATTCTAAGAAACAAAGCTCTTGAATTTCAAAATTGGTACAGACAATAATTTTACCTATAAAGATAACTTTAGCCAGTTTTTATGATTCTTTTTTAATCAAATATTTTAATATCACAAGAAGAAAATGATTTTCTTTGTAAAATCTAAAACTAACCACAGGCATTAGCTTTTAAACAGAGCATCAATTGATACTTTAAAAAACAATTCATCATCATCATCATCAGCTATCCCAGGTCTGCTGCTAAACCAAGACTTTTCCCAAATCCACCCATCATCATCATCATCATCATCATCAATTTTAACTTTTTGTTGAACAGTTCTCTGATTTTTTAAAAGAATGTAAATTGGGAAGGAAGATAAATAATTATTCTTTTAAACAACTTATTTCCTCACTTGTAATCAATGATTCCCAATCATTGCGTGTATCAAAGCAATTATTATTTATTTATTTTGTGGGCTTTAAATGTCTTTTCTTCTTTTTTTTATCTTCAACTACTTTGCTTATTGCCTTCTTCGTCGGAAGATAATATTTCTGCTGTTTTAATGTTGGACAAATTTTGTAGCTTCAGAAATAATTTAACAAAATATTTCAAAATTTTGTGGGAAAAATAAAACAAATAAGAAAAAACGACTGTCCTCAACAATGAATTTGAAAATAAATAAATGAGAAATGGCTGTTTTGATTGTCTGAATGAATCATCATTATTCCTCTTTTTTCTTTCTTTTTGTACTGTTTCATATTGTATACATGTTTGATTCTTCAAAATGACCAGTCTTGTGTGGTGTGATTATAATATAAACAGGTCTGGTTAGTCACTCAATAGAAATCG
>VCCN01004615.1:1009776-1035326 GCA_006491835.1 Architeuthis dux | reverse complement strand
CAAAAAGAGGAAATAATGATCATTCTTTCACACAATTAAAACGTAGTCATTTCTCACAAATCCTTTTTTTTCTTGCATTGATAAACAATTTTTTATTCTAAAATTAAAAGATATAAAAATATTTAAGGAACACAGAATTCATGAACATTTTTTAGTCAATAAGAATTTCTAATTTAAAAAGACCCCCTTATTTACTGCCAAAGACACTGTTACTTTTTGCTACTTGAACCAATCAATAATGTTGGGGGAGGGGGGAGTTATATCAAAAACTATCAATCATTCCAGATATTACAAAAGAAAGTTGACAATAAGATTAGTTTGAAAAGCCAATTTTCCCATCAATTTAGATCAAGTTTTAAATTTGTGATTTTCCAAAAATGAATAGCTAAGAAGAGATGTATTCACCAACAGCTTTTTCAAATTATTTTGCTTTTATTAAAATGAATTGATGATAAAAGGATCAAGTTGTTTTCTTTTTGCTTTTGCTTTGTTCTGTTTTTAATGAAAACTCAAAACAGAATAATTTTTATGATTTCAAAGATTGAAGAAATATCAAACTTTTTGGTGAAGATAATTCTCTTCAGAATCCAAATATGAAATGTTATGATTATGGCCATGCACCTCATTTTTTGATATTCTGCAGTTCATTCAGGTTTTTTAAAATTTTATTCAAAACTTTGTCCTCATTAATTCCAAATGAGGATAAAGTTTTAATAAAATAAATTTTCCTCATAATGACAAATTTAAACACATTGTTCCTGTTGTAAGATTAAACTGAAAGAGAATTGGTTCATTGCTCCTTAGTCAATCACAATGATAAGGTTAAATAAGTCAATCACAATGATAAGGTTAAATAAGTCAATCACAATGATAAGGTTAAATAAGTCAATCACAAAATGATAAAAGGTTAAAAACTAAAAAAGAAATTGTATCAGTAGAGATTTCTTTGTCATGGCCAAGTCTGTGGAATTTAATGAATTACTCTGATTAGTTTTTGCTTTTAGATATTTATTACTTACAGTGATATGGTGGGTTTTTGATCTAAAGTGTCTTTATCTGTGATAGACATCAGAGAAGAATCCTTCTTTCGTACTAATAAATACATAAATATATATATAAATTGTAAATAATTATTTTTGATGTTGAGCTATGTTGGAATTTTTAAGGACAATAAAAGAAGTATTTTTTTTATTTTGTATCTATTTTGTTCTAAATGCAACAGCTTGTGGCTCATGTACCCAATTAGTAAAAAAAGGATTTCTAATTTCCTTCCCTTAACAGGGTTCCTTTAGAACAACTCATTATTTTACAAATGTCTCTTCTATAAGTCTTTAAAGCTATCTTGTTTAGGCTTCTCTTTTGCACAAAAGAAAATGTTGTCATTCTTTATTCCTACTGAGCTTTGTGGAAAAGAAGTTCCTTTTTATAGATTAAAGAGATTTTGAAGATATCATAGCATCAGCCACAAAGTTTCTTTTGATTGGATCACTTTGCACTTATGAAATACAATATTTTGATAGGTTACACTTAATCTATATCAAGAATGTATTTTCACTGATGGACAAACACATTTGACACAATATACTTTCACCAATACTCACACATACAGTCCTTGGAGCATTAGAATGTAATTCACTTAAATAGAAAGAATAGGCACAGGCCTGGTCACTGTATTTGGAGAGAGATAACAAATCTTTTAGAAAAAGTCCAGAGATGAGCAATAAAGTTAGTACTGGAATTAAAAAGTTATGGGAATAGGCTAAAAGTATTAGGGTTAACATCGTTAGAAAATAGGAGAGATCAGGGAGACTTAATAGAAATGTTTAAGATTATGCATGGTTTAGTAGTAAACCCTGATGTATTTTTTTTCTAGAAGTAGGTATAAGGAACTGAGAGGCCACACATATAGAAGCAAATAGAAGTAGATTGAATATCAGAAAATTCCTTTTTAGCAATAGTGGTAGGACTTTGGAATAGATTACCGGAATATGTAGTGCTATCAACAGATGCAAATGATTTTAAGAAGAATTATGATGTTTATTACACCACTGCAAAGGTTTAGAGCCCTAGATATTGTGTAAATATGATTGTTATGATGTGTGCTTGTATATACAAATTGTATTTCTTTTTTTCACACTAAAATAAAATGTTAAAAAAATGTGTTTTTGTTTTTATTGTATTTTGTTATTTTGTGGTAATAAGGACACATCTGTTTCAAATGTAATTCACTTAAATAGGAAGAACTGAAAAAATGATTAGGAAAGAATACCTGAAGAGAATCAGAAAGATTATACAGACATGACTGAATAATAGATATCTAATGAAATGCATGAACACATGGGCAGTATCTATAGTGACTCTTTATCAAATTAATAAAAAGGATCTAAAACCAAGAAATTAATGATGATGCACAACACTGTACATTTTGTAGATCATGTTGCAGACTCTATGTAAAGAGAAAAGATGTAGGAAGAGGACTCATCGGTATCACAGACTAAGTTGACTTGACTATGGAAGGACATGAAATAGACACAACAGAGCAGAGAAAGAATACTGTTAATCACTTGAAACCACAAAACAACTGACAAAAGTATAATAAACAGAGAGAAGCTGATAAAAACTAGATGGCAAACAATGGGGAAGAAAAACTCTATGGAAAATGCAAAAAACAAATAAAGGAAATTGCAAACAAACTGACCTGGACATATTTGTGCAGAGGACATCTGAAGAGAGAAATGAAATCACTAATAATTAGAATTGATTACATCATGGTGAAGGTTGATAAAACCCAACAAAATAGCAAATGTCACCTTTGTGGAGAAAAAGATTAAAAAATAAACGATATAAGTGATACAACTAGCTGGCCCAAAAAGAATATAAAATATAGACACAACTGAGTGGGTACACAGCGATTCATTGGGAATTGTGCAAGTGACTCAGATTTAATCGTTCAAACAAGTGGGATAAGTACAAACCAGAAGCTGTCCTTGGAAATAAATTTAAAAATGAGTCAAATACTCTAAGAATGCCAGACATAGTTGTGAAGAAAGAAAAGAAATTCTTTCAACATTAACAAGTTTTAAATCAAAAATAAAAACTTTCTTGTTTTGAGACTTTCATAATTATATGAACTGCGTTATGTAAATGACTTATTGACAAGTTGCACTTTCTTCTTACTCTTCTTTAACAGGCCTTATATTTTTACTGCAATTGATTGCACATGTTCACGCTTTTGACCAGTGGGGACTTGAGTATTGAGGTTCCCGAGAAAGGGTGCTTTCTATAAATGAATATGAATATTATTATTATGAATATGAATATTGTGTTTATTATGAATATTATTATGAATATTATTATGAATATTATTATGAATATTAATATGAATATTATTATTATGACGATGATAACGACAACGACGATGATGATGATGATGTAACTGTTCCATTGAACCACAAGTTTAAAAGAAAGTAAGATGAAAAAATGGAGAAATACCAGTAAGACCGTTTTGAAGAACTGAAAGATAGTGAATGGTTCACTTGGAGCAGACTCACTCTTGCAAAGAAATTGAAAGAATTGGAGATTCTAGGAAGAATTAAGATTATCCAGACTGCAACAATGTTGCAGTCAGTAAGACTTTTATAGAGAGATTTGGAGAAACTTGCTGTCACTCAATCCCCAGTGACAATCATCTCTAGTATAAAATATATGAATAATAAATAAACATTTTAGATGAAATCTAATTTGAAAGAGGTGAGAAATGTGTAAACAATTTTAATGTGATTGCGTGCTTATCTATGAAAACAAAAATGATGTGAAAGAATTTAATAATTGGCACAAAACATAGTAATCTCCCCCAAAAAGTGATTTTTAATTTAACAATATGATTCTCTCAAATCATTAAATTTAGGTATTTGAATTTGCTTTTGATTTTTGTTTTATACATTTATAAATTTGCTTAATGCTAAAATCATTCTCATGGTTAATATTGGACACAATTATTCCACATTCCTCTTAGTGAATCTATAAATGGAAGAATATTTTTCAGAAATCCACAGTATGTGAGTATGTGTTTTCATTCTGTGTGTATGTGTGTGTCTTCACCAATGGAGGAAGGTCAGAGGGTTGAAAAAGAGAGAGAGTGAAGCAGATGGACCGCTAATAAGCAGGAAAAAAAGTAAAAAGCAGCAAGTATGATAGAAAGGAAAACACAGAACCTGCTGCTGGCTTTCTTTTGAACTTGATAGAAACAACTGGATAACAACCTCCAGAATAAAAGATCGAAGTAAGGAGGGATAAAAGTCAGTGGGTGAACAGGAAGACAGTGAAATTCAAACAGTATGACTCACTTTTCTTCAATGATTATTATTTACTTATTTATTTGCCAATCACATCCCACTAGTGTCATTTAACTTTTTGGGTGTATTTATTCTTTCTATATTTTCTCATTTATATAAGCAGTAGATTATATCTATATTGTTATTTTGATGTTATTGACATAATAATAATGGGAAAAAATTGAAGATGCTATTAATTCAGCATCAACAGGAATGTATAATTTAAATTTTACACTTGTGGGGTTCCACAAGTGTAAAATTTAAATTTATTACAGGGTATCTTGTATATTTCTTTTCAGTAATAAATAGTATTTTAGAGCCATTAAACAATCTTGTTAATAGTGTTTGGAAAGAATTCATTTTCTCCAGGTAGTACTACCTGACACAGTAAGGATATTATGATAGAGGTATCAAATAGAGTATTTTTCTTCCATTGGAAATAAGATATTGATTTCATTTGTTGTAAAACTTTAATGCCTAGTAGAGTAATATTGCTGTTTTCATAAACAGTGAGAGAGATTATGAGAAAATTCTTTAATTTTATATTGTTATATTCACCTGATTTAGAATGTATTAAATAGCATCCTATAAAACAGGAAAAAACCATGAAAGAGTATCCTATAAAACAAGGAAAGCCCATGAAAGAGTATCCTATAAAATGAGGAAAGCCTGTGAAAGAGTATCCTATAAAACAAGGAAAGCCCATGAAAGAGTATCCTATAAAAAAGGAAGGCTGTGAAATAGCATCCAAGAAACTGCCAAATAACCACACAGTCTGAATAAAAACTTTTTCTTTCCTCTACGGCTTTGTAAGTGATTCTTAAGTTATAAAGTATACCTCCAAAGTATACAAAAACAATTTCTTTAACCTATATATTCACAGAAAAATATGATATTGATATATATATATATATATATATATATGAGTGTTTTTTTAATAGCAAAGTTATATTTTCTGAAAGAAAATCTGTTATATCTTCAGTATTAATATTATTCCTTAAATGTTAAAAAAGGGTTTGCGATAATGTGATAAAATCTTCAGCTTTTTATAACAGTAACTTTTTATGAAAAAGGTTCTGCTGATATTTACTAACTTTGTACAATAGAAGGCCAAATGAGGATAGGAAGATTGGCACAACACAATCTTTCAAGTTGCAAGTGTAATGCCTGCTTTGAAAATCAGCATTCAAATCCTAACTCTAAATTTAGGTTAAATACCAACCACTGTTATACAGTGGGGAATATACAACTATCCAGCCTACCAAGCATGTCTGAAGGTTATTTACTGGGCTTAGCTTACCTTAGTCTGACACAAGGCAACAAAAGTGGTGCATCTAGTAAGGATCATTACACTGGTAGATTGGACTATGAGACAAGCTTACCAACCACTGCATTACAGAAGGAACCCTAGGTTAGCTTAGGCACCCAGTGAGGATGCAAACTCACTACAGTCAGTGAGACTAACTTGCTAACCATTGCTCCACTGCAAGGTGACTTATTTGATTATTTTTGAAAGTTAGTCTGGACACAAGGCCACAATAATGGGGCAATCAGTGAGGCTTGAACTCTGTATATAAATAATGTTACTTAATGAATATGTGTGTCTGCTAAGATGCTCATGAAAATATCACATGGGTAACTATAAAATATGTCTTTATATGGTTTTTCATAATTGGATTTTTTAAATCCCAAATGAACATATTTAATGTGCTTTTTAGAATAATCAAACTTCAAATGAACAACACTGTAAAAGATGACCATTACTAAAAAAACCTTTTTTGATAAATGTAAAACAACAGATAATTTTGTTTTGTTTTGTTTTATTTGGGGTTATTTTTGTTTTAATGATTGTGGGAAGAGAGAGAATATGGAAGCAAGGGAAGGAAATGTTTATTAACCATTGTCCCATCAGTTGTCAAAGTTCAGTTGGAGCCTTTGCTCCTCCTCATCCCAAAGATGTAATGAGGCAACACTAATTTTCGAGCTGCCTCCCTCACAGCAGCAAGCATACAGTGAAATGAGCTGAGCAGCTAACTGCGCTGGAAACAATACTCCTGGGACCTAATTACAAAGTTAATATAGCAAATTCATACTTCCTCACTGCACCACAACAAAGAGAGCTTTCAGGCAGGAAATGCAAATGATTTTAATGGTAAGTTCACAATGGCCTCTGCTCAATTAATATCCTACAAATTAATTTTTTATCACCTGTCAAAAGATACAGTAGCAGACAACAAACCAGATTACATAAACAAAATGAAAAGAGGAAGAAGAGGAAAAATAAGGAGAAGGAGAAGATGGGGTCAGAGATGTTAGGTTGCTTCATTGAACAAGATTATAAAACCAACTGATTAGCCCTTCCCAACATTGACAGGACTTTCATCATCTCAAAGATCAAACTCATTAGATGTTCATTAATTACAGGTGAAAACATATAACAGTTTAATTAAGGCATCTAAGTTTACAGAGGCATATTAAACACTTTTTTTGATAAAAGAAAACAGAGAGCAAACACAAATAACCATCTTTGCCAAATGATGGTATTTACTAGCATTTGGTAGTTTGGCTAAAAGGGAGAGTAATATAAGTAATTAACTCTACGTTTTATTTTTGTTGATTATGTAACTGATATTTTTTTTATTTTCTTTATACTTTTTAGTTTGTTTATTTTTCTGTACTTAAATAAACATCACCAAAGAAGTTATTCTTAGAAGTTATCATTGGATGTTATTGTTCTAAAATTAAGTCAATGATGCATCAAAAGTTACATTTATTGATTCCTACCTTCATTATTTGTCTCAAGTCAAAAGAAGTCATCTGGTTTATTATTAAAACTTTCAAAAGTGTTTTCTTTGAATGTAATTTTGCTCATGAATTATTCACTTAGAAGAATTTCCGGCATCTAAATGCATGTATGTTTCTATCAAAATATCACTTTCTCTTGTTTCTTTTCCCCACCATAGAAATGTGGAAAAATACATAACGGATCAAAATAAAACTTGTCTACTTACTTTTTGACTTCAAAAGATGTATCATCACAATTATTGGTGTAGATTGAAAGCCATTCTATATTATAGTTGTAATGATCCACCAATAAAGATTAATTTAGCAAAGTTGATAAAAACTTATGATGATATATTTTATTAGAAACCGTTAACTAAAACTGTCACCAAAACTGTGAACATAGATTTCTTCAGTTTTTAAGTTGGTCTGGCTGGCTAGCTATGTATGTATCATGCATACAGGCTGCACCAATAGAGCTAGAGGGCTGAACATTTAAACATTTATTACTTATTATGTCTAGTAAAAACGTTTTTTTAAATTCCCCACCTAAATAGGTTTTTAGTGGGGGATTCCATTTTCAATGTTAAATTGGTCCCTTGGTTTGTGTCCGTCAGCATTCACACTTGTTTTTTGAAACTTCAGAATTTTTTAGTAATCACTGCCCAATGAGAGGTGAGAGAAATAACTTTTTCCAATGTTTTAATTGATCACCCCTAACACAGCATGCTGCCAAAAGATGTTGGTCATGTGATGGTTTTTATTGAATGTTTTTTTATTTAATTTCACAAACCTTTATTTTTTTGGTGCTTCATTATGGGAAACAGAAAATGAAGTAGATAACTTTCACTAAAGAAACTCTTCTTTCTATAAGTTTGATGGCAAACAAAAACCTTTCTTCCTATCACCATGTACTGGTAAAAGTGGTGTGAATATCAACAAATACATATCAATGAATTATATCAATGTAAATTCAGTTGTTTAAAAGACTCTTTGTTAGAGGTGATAGCTTCTGAAAGGATTTTTTTTGATGAGGTTTAACAATCCTTAGTCATACAACACTTAAGTATTAATGTTGTGAGGTGGAAAAATCCTTAAGATGCAAATTTCTACTCACTGAATTTGAAATTCTTAAATAGTCACACATTTGTTACTGAACAGATAAAACTTTGTTTGTAACAAATTCACTATCAGATGCATATAAATTGTATTAATCAATATTATTGATCAATATTAGATATGATTTACTCTAACATTTGAATACTTTCACTTTTATGTTCATTGGCTGTCTCATTTTAATATAAAGATCTTTGTAAGGCAATAGGTTCATATCTCTCTGAGCAACTCACATATTGTTAAGTCATCATAGGAAAAAGAATTGCAATCAATCATAAATTGTGTTCCTTATCAGAGGCATCCTTTCAAAGTAGTCTTGTGCATATGATAAAATGATCTAACATTCCTTATACTTCTGTGTACAACTCTAGAGGCCTTGAACTGTACCTACACTGCACTATCTTTGATGAACACAAGTAGAGAATACTTTGTATCAAACTTTTCATTTGTTCATTTTATTCCACTGTTGATAGGTACATGTTTTTCATTTGGTAATTGATCTGTAGAGCCATTCAATCTGATTACTCAAGTTCACATCTATTCCATGCTATAATTCATGTTTATTCTTTGATCACTGGGTGAGATTTTATTCATCACAAGTGAACATGGCTCTTTGGTGGGTCACTGATGCATATATCTATTTAATTTCACAAACCTTTATGCTTATCACAGTGTGACTACAATCTGTTGTGTAAACAGGACCTAACAGGTACATTTCTTATGTTATTCTGCAGTTCTTTTGCAAGCGCTTACTCTCTCTCTCTCTCTCTCTCTCTCTCTCTCTCTCTCTCTCTCTCTCTCTCTCTCTCTCTTCCTTTACACTCTTTACTTTGCTAAGAGTGATTAATATGTCAAGTTAAATGAAGGAACTGCATTTATCAATTTGAATCTCGATGTGGAAGTTACAAGTTTGATGAATATTAACTGTCAGTTAGGAAAATAGAAAAACATTTGTTTCATAAAATATAGAGCATTCATCATTTCTCCTTATATATATATGTATATATATACGCACACACAAATCATAATACAATCTATTCTTTTTGTAAAAACATCATGTAAGAAAGACAAGAAAAGCTGTATTCATGCAAAATCAATATCTTTGACTTAAATTATGTATCTGCAATACAGATAGAAAAACAAACAATTTTTCAATGTTTGCCATATTAAATTTACTCTTACAATGAAGGAAGAAGTCAGTTTTTTATTTTTAAATATCTTCTACTGAAGACGAGTAGAACTGAATTAATTTGAAATCAATATGCTTTGCTCAGGATTCTGTGTTGCTGGAGAAGACATTGGAAACAATGATTCCACCTAAGTCCATAGTATTAATTATGCTGATGTGGACACAAACGATATGCATTCTCTGAGGCATGAATAATTTTATATTACCAATCTTTCCCCAAAGCCTAACCTTGTTGACCACAGTCATATTTCATGGCCATTAGCTCTCACTTGTCAGAATACTTTAGTTATTAGCATCTGCCACTATATTTTTGATCAAGAAAGTATATCATCTTCCATATTGATGATAGGGGTCAGTGCATGGCTGACTGCATCATACTGGCCGCTGAGCTGTCTCTGATCAGATCACTGTTAGAATCCTGCTTCATCTGAGGCCCATGGCGCCACTAGCATCCAGTTAAAGCCTTTCATGTCTTTTTCAGGCCCACAATATGGACACTTTATGTCGGCCTCACACACACACAAATTAAATACACTGCAAAAATGCAACTTGAATAAGTTTCTGTGTGATCAAGAAATTTGTTTGAAGTAGATGTTTTTATTTATTTATTTTTCAAAAATAAAATTGGAGGATATCGTTTTTAGTTTTTCTTTTTTATGTATGTATATGATACATTTTTACAGCATATTATCAAATGCTATTTTTTAAATTTGTATTATCAATCCATTATTCTTTATTATCAGGCTCTCTATTACTTAGCAACTTCTGTACATTATTTTCAAAATTTGTTTCTCTATTATCTGTGTAATTCTGTATATTACTAACCTTTACTTGAGTATTGTACATCTTGCTTTGGAATGTTCTTTACTGCTATGTGGAAAGGGGAACCATAAAATAGACTTCAACATTTCTTGCACACATTATTTGTTAGGTTATAAAACCCTTGACTCCTGCTGGTTAAGGATTAGTAATAGTACAAGTAAGCTAACTTTAACTTTTAGGTTTAGTTGGAGTTTGCTTAAGGACCAAACATGAGTCCACTACATAGATAAAATTCCAAAGGGAACAAAAATCTTCCGAAGTGAGCAATTTTAAAAGATTTCTGTTTTCTTAGGTCATTTTAGCTTTTTTTTTCTTGAAAGGCCTGTTGATGTTCCATTATTATTGCAATTCATTTTTTTTTTTTTGAATTTCAAACCGATTTTTACTAATTTGGTTTTTCAGCGTCCATTGAATTTTTTTTAGAACCGTCTCTCTCTTTGATACAAATTTTCAATTTTATAGGGTTTTATTGAAATGTTTTTTTCTTTCATTGCAATAATTTTGGTAATCTCATGGTTAAAATTATTCAAGTAATATAAATTCGATATAAATACATCAAGCTTATTGGCTGCTGAAGGGGGCCTTTAAGCGAATTATTTTAAAACATTATTTTTCTTTTTCATATAATATACACGTAGACAGTGATTTCACTTTAATATAAGCAATGATTGTATCTTGGTTTATTGTTCAAATCTTTTTAGTACAGGTTTTGTTCATGAGAAACATTAATAACATTGTCTATTTAAACTTTGAATACTTACAGTAAATAATGGAGTACGTCTGCTCTTTCAGCATTCTTTAATAATTAGAAACTATCAACCAAAACTGTCAACATCAGCATAGTCAACATTGACATAGATTTCTTCAGTTTTTAAGTTGGTCTGGCTGGCTGGCTATCTATGTATGTGTTGCGTATACAGGCCGCACCAATGGAGCTAGAGGACTGAAAAATTAAACATTTACTCATTATTATGTCTAGAACTAAACGTTATTTTAGTTTTTTGAAAATTCCCTACCAAAATAGGTTTTGAGTGAGGGGTTCAATTTATAATGTAAGTTTATGCTGAATTGGTCCCTTAGTTTGTGTCTGGCAGTGTTCATGCTTGTTTTGGGAAAATTCATACATTTTTAGTGATCACCACCCAACAAAAGACAAGAGAAGTAACATTCATTGATCACCCCCTTTTCCAAATTCTTTAATTGATCACCCCCAGCACGACATGCTGCCATGTGACGGTTTCTATTGAGTGACTAACCAGACCAATATAATTATATATTTATAGTTAGTTTTAGTAAATATATCACATGTATTAGGTTATTTGCAAGAAAAGTTTGGGTTTAGGAATAAGCTTGAGATTAATTTTGAACGGGGCTCCATATGCAATCTTCTTGAATACCTTATAATATTTTTCACAAAATACTAAATTCATTGATAAATACTGAAAAATCACCTCATTTTTTTATTTCTCAAAGTGAAACATTCTATAAAAGAATTTTCTGAGAAACTGTTCTTTGCTTTTGTCCCAAAATAGTACAAATCCATAAAGATGTCTGAATCTTGTGACTATTACCAAATAAATGGTCATCTTCATTCTTTCCTAATCTATTCTTCATGTGAGCTATTTATAAGCAGCCATTCATTCTTGCTTTTGATTCCATTGGCCAGAAAACAAGCCAATGAGATTATCTGAATCCTTCTGCCAGCAACTGTCTCGATTACAAATCAGAATTTTGGATTTTGGTTTAATTTCTATTTTCTTTCCCAATGAAGAGGGAGGAGGTTGTAAATTTCTGGCCATTCGGAATCCATTAAATTCAAACACACAAGCAGAGATCAATATCTGTTGTTGCTAACCACTTTTCTATTTCTCCGGCAAAAATGTGCCTTGCTTATTATAGATTCTTTCAATTTTACTGCTTTTATATTTGTTTTGTTGTAATTACGAGAAAAAGTGCCTTTGCTGAGATTATCAATTACTTTAATCTTCTAATCATCATATATAAATTAAGTGTTGTGTCTGTCACACATAGTATCAGTAGCGGCCATCGGCCTCATTCTTTTCCTATCTTATTAAACTACCTAACTTTCTTTTCTCTCCTCTCCCTTCCCACCCTCTTATTAAACTATCTAACTCTCTGTTCTCCCCTCTCCTTTCCCTCTCCCTTCCGACCCTCTTATTAAACTATCTAACTTTATGTTCTCCCCTCTCCCTTCCCACCCTCTTATTAAACTACCTAACTTTCTTTCCACCCTTCTCCCTTGCCACCCTCTTATTAAACTATCTAACTTTATTTTCTACCCTCTCCCTTTCCTCTCCCTTCCCACCCTCTTATTAAACTACTTAACCTCTCCCTTCCTACAGTGTCTTATAGTATAAGTAGAAGCCATAACTGTCAGTGGAGTGACAGGTCATGAACTAATATGTAGTAACTAGCACTAACGCAATACTGAAAATATGGACATTTCACTTTGGTATTTTATGTTTTTGCACTGAACTGCATCCACCATTCTTTCTATTTTAATCCATCTAAACCTGAAAACTCGCATCACTTTTTTAGCAGGAAAAAGAAAATATAAACATTTTAAAAATACATTTTGCCATTCTATAACTTTAGAAATGTCCTATGTTTATATAAGAATTTGTGTGTGCGTGCATGTGTGTGTTTGTGAATGTGTGTGTGCATGTGGTTGCATGCATGCATGTGTGTGTACAATATGTTCTTAGAAACACTTGATCGCTCAAGTTTACCAAACAAGTTGTCTCAGAAAGAATATTTCACTTTAAGTAAATTAAAAAAAGATAGAAATCTTTTTTAATATAATAATATTAATAGTAAAAAATATTACAATTTAATTTATGATTTATACTATAATTTAATTTTTTCAAACTTTATTTGCATATATAATATTTTTATGGATAAATTTCATTAAATTAATATTGTAAATCATTATCATAAACAAAGGCTTTTTATAGGATATATGACCTTGTTATATCTTTTTAATCAATTAAGTGGTGTCTTGTTAACATTTGGGGAATGTTTTGCCTGCATTATGTAAATCAGCCATTTAGTTTTCCATAACAACAAAGAAAGCACTTCGAAAGGAAAGATGAGGGGGTCAATGAGTTCAAAACAAGGTCATACAGAGTGACTTTAGTGACGATTGATATGAAAGCAGGTGCGTTGTTTTGATGGAGCAACGGAGCACAGTTGGTATGATTTCTAGGACATTTGGCTCCTGTTCACCTGCTTCAAAAGAGTGTCTTGCATTTTTTAAGTCAGTTAAACAGATATTTCTTTGACAACTGATAGAAGACACTTGGCTTTCTTTGAAGGAGCTGAAGTCTGATATTCTTTTCTGATTGCTTTTTGGTTCAAAGTGATAAACCCAACACATTTTCAGTTAAAAATCACTTTGTGAAATTGGCTTGATCCATCTTAAAATGACATAAGTAATTATGGAATATGATGAACCTGATACTTACCTATCTGTAGTCAGAAAACTCTGTTAAAGACAGCTTGTTAGTCAGAATGTTCTTAACTCTTTTATTGGCAATATCTACTTCTAGAGCTATATACCAAATGATTACATGTCATCATCCACTAATATGTCATGCAGATGATCAATGCTTTTTTATTTAGTCAAAGTTTAGTGTGTACTTGACCTAGTATCATCTTCCAAACTTTCCCTCCATTTCCTTGATCCAGCAACCATTCAGTTCTTAACAGTGGTATAAGAAACAGGAAGAAGAGAGCATTATCTCCTCAGGTCACATCTCCATCTATTTACTTGAAACTTAACTTTGTCATCGAAAAGTATTTGATAACAGCACAGTAACCAATATTAGCTATCAAATACGACCACCTTGTCACTTTGGAGAGCTAAAAAAGATTTTAAAAACTGTTTTGATTCAAACGTAGTTGATAGTTATCTAAGTTTTTACTGCTTCCTATTTAGGCTACTTACCTCCTGATATTTATAAACTCTTCTAAACAAACATGGCTATGGTATGTATCTGGTTCCGGAAATACACAAGTGGTGCATACGTATTATGTACACAAGTCATTTGCATATATGGAGGATCATCAACAATCCCCATTATGTAACACTTGGCTACATTTTTGATAACCAATGATGATCATTGTCAGTCTATTCAGCCACTTGTAAAATCAAAATGGTCGAGCTGATAAGGTCAAATTCAATTGGGTAGGTGCTAAATTTTGACCATTAAATAAACATTTAAATAAAACATTTTTTGGCCATTTTGCAGCCAAACAATTACATTCTTAGAGATAATTTAAGTAGGGTTAACCTGGGCAGAAAAAAACATGATGGGATAGGTGGTGCTGACCTCATTGGAGGCCAGCACAGGTTAATTTTTTATTAAAATAGCTTTTGGGAGCTTTTTATTTTTGTAAAAAAATTGATGTTGATGTTGCCATGTTGATATGAACTTATTCAGTTGACATTTAAATGGGCAACTAGGCTTTCGACACATTTTGATATCCCATTTTCAAAGTCATCAGTCTATCCATACCACTAAGTCTATCCATACCACTAAGGTCTAAATATTTGCAATTTGTGTGTTAAAACCCAGCTATGTCATCTGATAGTAATGACTTTAAAAGCAGGAAAATTGAACACCTACTTAGTATACCACTATTAAAGGAACCCCTTACACTCTACATAATATTTTAGGATAATTAAATTAATCCTTATGGGAGAAAATTCCTTAAAGTTCAATTTACAAGAAAGACATTGAATTATAAAGAACTCATGCAATCACAAAAATCAACAAGCAGTAATGGCTGCTCCTAATTTACAATTCAATATTTCTGGGTAAAAAAAAGAAATCACTTTTTTAAAAAGATTTTTGACAAAAAAAGAATTGAAATTTTGAAAAATCACTTTATTGCTTATCACAAATTCAGCATCTATTTTAGCATTGACATGTCCAAAAAGAAACCAAACTTTTTCAAAAACAAATTCATCTCTTTACCTATGACATTAAGAGACTTGTCTCCATCAAAATAGGCCCCTCCACTGTCAATACGCCATTCCCAGCATTTTTTCCGGTTCTGAAAGTCATTTTGAGGGGATAGTGCGCAGGTCTTGTTGTGCATTTTCTTTTATCTCTTCTATCGTCTGAAATCAATGATTTTTCAGGGTGGATTTCAGGGTGGATTTCAGCTTTGGGAACAAAAAAATGTTGGCAGGGGCCAAATCCAGAGTTTAGATGGCTGGATGATGAGAGATGTCTTGTGCTTCGTCATAGATTTTGTTCATCTGTCAGCAGATGTGCACAAATTTGGTGGTAATATGATGCATTATCAGTTTTTCTTTTTAAATCATGTGGCACAATCTTTTACAGATTCCTACCTCTTTGGAAACTTCACAGACAGTCAGGCAACAATTCCCATGGATCACAGCACACAATTTTTTCAATGTGATCATTGTCCGTCAACATGGAAGGTCATCTAGATTTGGGATCATCTTTGGTAGATGTTCTTCCTGATTTGAAGCACTGGTTCCACTTGTGGCATTGCTTTTGGCACAAATAATCCTCCCAATAGGTTTGTTGCAACATTAGAAAAGTCTCTGAAAAGTTTTTCCCAATTCAAAACAGATTTGACACAAACACATTTTGCTCTTCAAGATCCTTCATGGTTCCACTTGGGGAAAAAAACACCAAGCACACTACACACGCATTCACTCTGGCACATGTAGCTCAAGAACTAACCAATGTAGCTTGATGTAGTTTTTTTATACAAAAGGCCACGGTCACTGCTACATAACATTTCAGTCACGAATATACTAAAATGTCTCATTGGCGCGCTGTATTAAAAGTTTGGTTTCTTTATGGACAGACCTTGTGTGTCTGTCTTATGGAATGTCACTTCCAGCTGGCTGGTTGGCTATCACCTGAATACTAGCCTCCCAGCCTTGTCCCTCCCTTTTACTTCAGTGGGAGTAATCAGACAAGATGTATTACATGGAAAGAATCCGTTCCCAGTGAGCACTGGATTACTGTTTCAATGAGATAAGTTTCTAGCTGACAGACTGCACATGGCTATCTATTATACTTATCCTGGATGATAGCATCAGTAAATGACTGAGATCTTCACCAACAATAGACAGTATTACTAGGAATGTTCCTGAAAGCAGATTATAAAGACAATGATTCCAAACATAATGGGAAGATTGTCTGACAAAGTTTTTGACCTTTTAACACATCTGAATTTTCAATGGTTAACATCCCAGACATTAGTATTTTTTTACTTGTTGAAATTAGTATCATATAATTCTAAGCATAAAGCAGTAATAACTTAAAAGCAAAATATTTTATAATAATAAAATTCTTTATGAAGCTTATAAAAACATTAACATACAAGAAATATTTCCAATATTAAATAGTTCTACAGCTATTTAGGGTATTAAAACACTTTTAGAATGTTTTCTGTAACATATTCATAATGCATCAAAACTAGATAGCTGTTTATAACATTTAACTAAGTTTTGACTGATTTAAATTTATTTTTATGAATTGTATGTCACTAGTTTAGTCAGGTCAAAATCGGAACTTTAAAATAGTATTTCTAATACATTATAGAAATATAAAACTTCCAGCAATTAGACTCAGTAGCTTTATTGGATCACTCCTTACCATCAGTGCAGTATTACTGGTGTCTGAACAAGAAAAAAGTCTCTATTTCATGATTGTTACTGTGTTCATCATCCAATACTTAAGTATTGCTTTAAGTAAATTGAATCTCCCTATTTTGGGGCTCAAGATTAAATCACATACATAGTATAACTTTCCCATACTCATTAACTCCTGAACTATTATTCAACTAAAGAGATCATTGTTAGCAAAATTTTATTTTAATAGCTTCTCTGAAAAGTAGATTAAATAACTGAGACAGCAAAAACAAAGAGGATTATTTTTCTTTATACTTGTTTAATTTTGTTAAAATAGAAGGTGGAAGCTTATATGAGTTTACAATGGGAATTTAATAATTAATTCTCTGTAAGAATTAATTTGCTTTTTAAAATTATTAAAATTATTTTGATTTAAAATTTTTCTGATATCTTTTTTTTGTGAGCATTTACTGAAGTTTATTTTAAAGAAGAATTTCTTTGTGATTCCCAAAATATTTTGTTAATTCAAAAGTCAAAATTTGAAAATCAAGTTTTTTCCCTGAGTTCTTAGCATAGAAAATCTTTGGTACATAGCATTTACAATTATATGCCAATTAGAGAAAAGTATGTCTCTCAGAACTCTTTGTAGATGTGTTGTTTAAATTAAGCAAAATATTTTTACAAAACAAATGTTGGGGATAACTTTAAGCCATGCAATATCTGGAAGCTATATATGCATATGCCACATTCTGCTCTACCAACTGAGCTAACAAAGTTCTCATGGTAGGCAGGAGTCTTTTAATCCTACACTTTGCTGGTGTCTCTACTCTCACATTCGTATTTAGGCACAAATATAATGTGGTTCTCTATGCCGACAGTATGAAATCAAATGATGGATAATTTTTATATCCAACAGAATATGATAATTATAAAGACATTTATTAGTTGAGAACCTATATTTGCCTGGCGCTGGGCAAATATAGGTTCTCAACTAATAATATAATACATTATAAATTTAATATTTTATCAACTTATTGGTAGATTGGTGAAGGCCAAGCAAATAAATTAATGTAAGTATTGCAAAGAAATTAAAATATGAAATTATAGCTTCCAGATATTGCATGGTTTAAAGACATTTCCAAGTTAACCACAACATTTGTTTTGTAAAAATATTTTGTTTAATTTAATTAAATGACTAACCAGACCATTCGCCCCATATGCATATATAGCTTCCAGATATTGCATGGTTTAAAGTTAACCCCAACGTTTGTTTTGTAAAAATATTTTGTTTAATTTAAATTGAATATAGCAGTTAATTAAATATAGAGTAGAAAATATTAGATGTATTGAATAAATTGGAAATGAGAGACCAATTTTTTTCAGTTGTTTATTTTAAAAGTGCAATGAAAAATCTTTTTACATTGCTTTTTACAAGTGTTTACCTGATACATCTAAAATTGATGATACATGTAATCAATTATATAAGCATATAATTGATATCATTTATTAAGTCTGATTATCCCAGAACTGCTAGTAAAACAGTATGTGAGCCATCATATAATTAATAATCTCAAAAATAAATACTCATTTCAGCAAAGAAGGATAATAGCTATATTTATTTACAAATAACACAATTGTCTTTTAACAAATCCCCCAAATATTTGTACTCACATTGTTTTGATTCAATAAATCGTAATTAACTTGAGCAAATCTTATTAATAAGTGTGAAGCGTGTTGGGTGGATGATATTAGAGACGCTTCATAATAAGCAGGCAAACTCATTATGTAGGGTGTGAAAATGAACAATTACCACACTTGTATAGACATTCCTTTCGCATGTCCCTTGAGAAAAGTTAATTTGTTCCCAATCGTCATTGGCTTTTCTATATGATACACGTGCCTCTATGGGGATTCATCCATCTTTAATGCAGTGAGAAATTGTCTGTTGACATCAGATCAGAATGAATCTTAGCTTGGAACAGAGGTCATGTACCTTTGGTCAATAAATAATCGAGCTCTTTTTCTTTTGACTTAATCATTCATGTGATACAGAATGTCTTCTTATTGCAACATTGATGAACCTATGATCAACTGAGACATTGAACTGATACAAATGGGTAGATTTGATGATAAGCTTGACTTTGTTTTGAAAACAGAATTAATTCAAATACAATAATTCAGTTTATTTTGTTTTTATAAGATTATTGTTCATGTTTTGCCAGTATTGTACACCTCTAAGTAATGTTTTTGTTTTTTTTAGAAACCATCAACCAAAACTGTCACCAAAACTGTCAGCATAGGTTTCTTCAGTTTTTAAGCTAATCTGGCTCACTGGCTATGTACGTATATGTATTTATGATAATTATAAAAACATTTATTAGTTGAGAATCTATATTTGCCCAGCCAGGCAAATATAGGTTCTCAACTAATAATATAATACATTATAATTTTAGTATTTTATCAACTTATTGGTACATTGGTGAAGGCCAAGCTAATAAATTAATGTAAGTATTGCAAAGAAATTACAATATGAAATTAGTATGATAGAAATAATTAACTTGCAAAATGATAGTCTTTTCTGATAGATTAGTACTCAGATCCAGTTTGGATTACAAACTATTTTGTCTTTCCTTTTATTATAGTTAATCTATAATGTTCACAATAACATCATGAAATCAAGAAATAAGGATTAGAGTTTATTATGTGAACATTAGACTTTTATTCTTGGATATGAGACCTTTCAAAGAATCAAACAATATTAGGCACAGAACAAATAGTAAAATAAATAAATAACTTTCAATGCAAAAGTTAATCTGATTTGTGCATTTTCCATCTTGTGTAAAAACTGCTTTATTCTGGTCTTTGCAAGATTAATAGCTGCATTTACTGGAGAATTTCAATTATTCTTCCTTTCATAACACAGATGACTTTGCCACTGGACTACATGTTCAGAGTAATTGTTATCAAATCAAACAATAATAGATGCTATGCGCCTCAGATAAAGATTGGCTCTGGGGCAACAAAGAAGTGTCAGTAATAAGCAAAAGTAACATGTGGCCTAGGTCATGCAGCAGACAGGCAGGCAGAGGCTACTGATTATTGTCTATTCAGCCTGTGTCATCCCAACAAAGGACAGCATTATCATTCATCAAGCAAAAGAAAACGGCTGCCAAATACTGTTTAGCTCTTGATTAGAAAGTCATTTTATAGTATTCTGAGAGTGAATGACAATCACTCTTTCCCTGTAATCCAGCTATTGTGTTAACAAATAACCCCATGGTTTTATAATTATATCAACAGGAAAGATCAAAATTATAGACAGATCAAAGTTTTGTATTTTGGTGACCTTTGAAGAAACAGTCAATCAGTAAACAAAGTAACTATAACAATTGCTGTATTAACTGTGTAAAAATTATATGACTTGGATTTTTTGCTTTGTAAAGTTAATAGATATTAACAATTTGTTAGCTAAAAAGACTTCTTCAAGGAAAGATCCTCAGGTCTAGTTTCTTAGGGTCATACCATTTCCAAAACCTTCATACAAACTATTTCATCAGTTTGATTTCTAGATCATTTTATTGATCGGCTGTGAAATGCAGGATATCCAAAATCATTTAATTTACTATTTAATATCAGTTGCTTATATATCAAAAATGTTAAAATAGTTATAATACAAAACTATTTTTCTCCTATTATAATTAGTTTTGTTAGGAAACAACCGAGTCCATTAGTTTTATATCTAATACCATCCAAATTTAGAGCTGACTTAAATGAGAAACTTTAATCAGTTCATTGACTTAGCTGCCTGTAAAGTCACTACTGCTTAGCTCAGTGATTTTCAACCTTTTTTATCTCATGGCACAGTGAGCCAGGCACTAAAACGGTCGAGACACACCGTCAGTATTCAAGGATAGATTTGATCATTTAAAAAAAAATGAATGATAATAATGTGTTCATAAGTTAAACAAACTAATAATCTAATAATTTTATTGCCAAAAGTATACTGTTGATGATGGTTCTCAGATTTTTTTGTTTTAAAAAATAATAAAAAATTATTTAAAAACTTAAAAATTCTTAAATGAATAAATAACCAAAATTTTATTGAAATCGGTTCATTAGTTGATTTTTTGTAAAAATTAAAAAAATTTTAATTTTAACATTTGTTTTGGGTTACATTTCATTCTACAACAAATGCTTGCGGTCCACCGGTGTACTTTGTGTACTTTGTGTAATGCAAGTTTTCAAATACAAAGATATCAGGCTTTATATGTCTAGCACATGGCACAGACTTTTTGACAAGACAATGTGTGTATAGAAACGCACAAAACGCGTAAAATATTAATTAGTCACATAATTGTATCTAATGATTGGCAGTGGAGATTGCTTGTTCTACACTACGGAATTCAGGAGAGAATTTAAAACTGCCATTTGGTCCTTTAATGAACAACACATTTATTTATTTATTGCATCATTGAAAAAAAAGTATTTTAATTCGCTCCATAAAAGTACCAGTAAAGTCAAAACGTATTCAAATGTTATTTTTGTATCCATACTGGGAACATTGTCCCATGGCCCTTGTTTGAGGGAGGATCGACCCTACTCAAAACTCCCACAGCACACCTACAGTTGTTTTGTGGCACACTAATGTGTCGCTGTACATTTGGTTGAAAATCGCTGGCTTAGCTCTAGACCTTTTGTAGTCAGTGAATGTGACACTGATTAACAAAAAACTACAGATTTATCAGTCTTTATACTTTTTGCTGTATTCACACATATATGTGCAGACACACTATATTATTTTTGCTTTCTATTCCAAAAGATAAGTTTTCAGTCATTATCTCTGCGAATTGAAACTGATTTAATTACTAGAATTCTTTCTCCATCATCATTAGCATCAGAAAAACATATAAAACATTTCTTACATTATAAACAGAACTTCTTAGGGATCCAGTGTAAAATCTACATAGTATTTGCAAATATATATCACATGTCTGATATGATAAACATTAATGCACAAATTTCTCTCAGATATAATAAATCTTGTCACGCACGACTTTTACCAAATTTGTCTTGTTCATTCAAACATTGTTTTCTACTTGCCTCATAAGGTAAACATTACATGCCTGAATCAGTTTATATTGGTCTAATTGATTTTTTTTTAGCAAATCAATATGGATATGGATGTTTTGATCACTAGGAAAAACACTAATATCACATAGAAAGGCACTATATTCTAGTTTTTATGGTGTTTTATATTCTCCTTCCTTACACTATTAGGCACACTTAAATTTCTGTCTGAAAATCTTTTATCGGTGCTCTAAGGACTTTTATCGGTGCTCTAATGACTTTAAATAAATTTATTCTCTGTACGTTTTCAAGATTAAAGAATGCAAAGTTATAAATATAAATGGGACAATTCAAATGTCGAAAAATAGGAGCATCACTTAGAATTTTTTAAAAAGGAGACAAAATTTATATAAAAAATTACCTGGAATACAAAAGTGTCTGGAGAAATGTATGGAAGGCACAGAAAGGTGACCTATATTATAAAAGTAGGAGAACACAAAAGACACTTTAACCAAATTAATCCAAGAATGGCAGACATGGAATCAGAAAACAAACAACCAACCCTGCCACTAGATTTTCTGTGTGACACATTTCAGATACCTACACCAGCCACAGAAATACAAAGCCTGGTTTCAGGTCTAAGATGGTCAAAGAGAAAATGGACCTAACTGATCGCACAAAGTAACAAACACAAAGACTAAGTTTTTGGAAGTGAATCCAAAAAGACCATGGTACTCTTCTAAAAAAGGGGAGGTGTTGGATAATTAAATGAAGAGTACTCCTCTAAAAAGAGGGAGTTGTTGGGTACTCTCATTTTACTACTGTGACGTCATATGATACCGCTTCTTATTCAGCAGAGTGCCAAGTCTCATGCAAGGGACATAATTGTGAGAGCGCCTCATTCTGGAAAGCTGAGATTGTAGCCATTGTAAACAGGAGTAATAGTGGAGTTGGTTAGTAAGTGACACATAGTAAATTGGAGTTACGGTTCAAGTAACCAGAAGTTGTTTGTTACTTTGTGTGACCAGAAAAAACATGGACACAAATACAAGAATCAGCCAATTAAGCCGATATAACATTACTGACACAGAAAACAGCAGATACAAAAGAATGTAAATGATGTATTGAATTAAGCATTATAAAATATTATAAATTATGCATTATGAAATTATTGAGGACCAAAAATTAATACAATAGGAAAAAATAGAATAAATCAGCCATCACTACAGAAGATATATATATATATATATAGATATAGATATAGATATAGATATAGATATAGATATAGATATAGGAACACAATTTCAAAATATTATATATATATCAATGCATGTGACTTGTTTTAAACTGAATATTGAATACTTTGGTGACAGATAGTCTGCAATTTCTTTATACATAATAAAAAAGGCAAGGTTGTACTGAATATATTTTTAATTTCATAACTTTATTACTGGATCAAAAACTTATTGAGAATACTTCAAAAAGAGAATATTTAATGGCCCCATGCTTCAAATAAAAACAGTTTAAATGCTGAAGTTGAATGGCTCATACAGTTAGATGCAGTGGCTCAAGAAAATATTGAAATGCTTACTCAACTTGAAATTTGTTAATTTAGTGATACTTAATGTAGTCCAAAAATACTTGCCAATATATCCACATGAAGTGCCATGTTGTTGATCATTGAATGATGGTTGAGTTTGAGGGCAAATGTTGGTTATCTTAACTCTATATTTGATAGTGACTGAAAACGTTAAAAGTGATGCTTGATTTTGGTCACAAGACAAACATTTAGACCAATTTACTAGTGTAGTGTGTTCAATCCCCACCAAGTGCTCCATTATTGCAGTCTTGTGCCAGACTAAGCTAAGCTAAATAAAGAACCACAAGGCTAACATTTGTTGTTTTTACTTGAAAGACACCCAGTGGGAATCCACCTTTAAAATAGCTCTTCTCCATTGCTTTATGACACATTAACATCTTCAGTGTTACACGGTTTTTAGAAAGATGGACATTTTTTTATGGGGATAGCATGTACGTCTATGTTGTTATTAAGCTAACGTTAATAAATATCTAACAAGCTTTATTCATAATTGAATCTTTAAGCAAGACAAGCCAGGCTGCTGCAGGGTTAAACTCCTACTATAACATAAATTTTCATAGATATGTAAGATTTGTCAGTTTGGCTCAGTTGGTAAGAGAGCCGTCTACTGGTCACCTGGTTGTGATTTCAAATCACGGTAGAAAAATGTTAATTTTATATATAGGTTTGGTTTAACATGACAGGACAGACAAACAGTGAAGAGTTTACTCCCCTGAATTAGGTGAGGATTATTGTTGCTGCTGCTGCTGCTGAAAAACAACTTGGACTGGAGTCTGACAAAAAATATATCTGCATTTTTGACATCAGTGGGTGTGTGCCTGGGAATATAAAAATCACCATCTATGAAAATGACAGATTGGATCAGATTAGCTAATCTGACAGTGAATTGAAGTTCTACCACTTCTATCAGTTTTTATATAAAACAGAATATACAGATATGTGATTAAACAAAATTACACCAGAATAGTTTTAATCCATTTACAGTAAATCTATTTGTTTGCAAAGTTCCTAATATTAATAATTAACATTTCAACTTGATTATATTTTTTAATCTATACTACAGATGTTGGCACTCTCATCTAAGCCCAATAATTGTAGAATGTTAATCTTTCAATTACAATTTAAAATATAAATCCCTATTTTATTCCTCAGTTCTGTTTTATTCAATTATTATAAGATTAATAAACAGTGATATTAACTTTGTGTTTTAGAATTATTTGCAGAAATAATTCATTTGTGAGATACAAGAGCTAAAAATAATATTTACAGCTATTTATAATGAATACATGAGTGTGTCTATGATGTTTTTATTTACAGCCTTTTAGATGAGATGCTTTTATATATAGGGGAAACCGGGGCACAGTTGATCAGAAAAAATTAATCTAAGCGAGCGAAACGAAATGAGCGAAGCTTGGGTATTGATCAAGGCCCATACTTTTCTATATGATTTTGACATCCATTGCAAGTCCATGCATGTCTAAACTGCAGAACTGAAATTTAAAAAAATATTTATGCAAATATAACAGGACCCAAGGTTACAGAAAAACAAGATTCCCCCTATTTTGATAAAACAGTTAAAAACTTAAAAACTCTATTCATTTAATGACACTTTTTGGCTGCTGCTGTTAAAACATTATTTCAGAACGTGTTGAATATTTTGAAAAAGAAAATCGAAAAAGCAATGAAAATATTTACCTATTATTTTGCTTTTCTCGGATCAATAACATGAACCCACATAAAAAATTTAGCAAGTTAAAATGGTGTACATATTTGTTCTTGTATCTCGCTTCTTTACTTATGTCTAGAGTTATTTTCTTCAAAGGTTTTCAGTTTTTATATGTGTCGTGTAATTTTCTTATTTGTTCTTGAAGTTGTTTACTGTTTTTAGTATATTTCGATCGTGCTCTACTGGCGAGTTCCAGTTGTTTATACTTCTTTGTAAAAAAAGTTTTTTCTAGTTTTTTTTTGGCAGTGTTTTTCATTGTAAAGAATATAACAAAT
>VCCN01004615.1:996325-1007321 GCA_006491835.1 Architeuthis dux | reverse complement strand
AAAGCAAAATTAAGTATAAAAAATACTATGAAGCTGTAGTTTCGTACGATGGACAGAACAGAGGGTCAAGTTGAGCAATATAGTTACATCATAAATAGAATCCCACCCTCCCCCCAAAAATCGTGTTTTAAAAAAATGATTTCTCAATGAAGTCAAGGGAACTAACAGCAATATTTCAGAGCTGTAGTTTGAAAGTGAGGGTCCAGTTCATCAGTATAGTTACATTGTAAATTTGTGTTTTTGGAAACTAAAGGCAAGTAGCCAAAATACTTTGAAGTCATAGTTTTGTACGATGGATGGGAAGTGGGAGTCCAGTTCAGCAGTAAAGTGACATCATAATAAAAAGAATTTTGGTGGGGGGGTTTGTGTTTTTGAAAAACAATTTCTTCAATGAGTCAAAGGCAAAATAAAGTAACCAAAACACTTCAAAACCATTGTTTTGTATGATGGACGGAAAGTGGGGTCCAGTTTTGAGGTATAGTTAAATCGTAAATAGAACCACCCCTCAAAAACAGATTTTGCATTTTGGGCATATGATTTCTCAATGAAGTAAAAATAAGTGAATGCAAAACTTCGAAGTAATTTCATAAGATGGACAGAAAGAGAGGATCCAGTCCATCATTATAGATACAGCATAAATTACCCCACCCCACCAAAAAATATTTTGTGTTTTAGAAGAATCTTTCCTCAATGAAGTCAAGGGAACTAACTGCAATAACTTTGTAACCGTGGTTTTGTACAAAGAGAGGGTCCAGTTCATCAGTATAGTTACATCGTAAATAGAACAATGATTTTGTAGCTGGGCTACCCAGCATTGCACAGGGAAAAAAACCTCTAAATCTAACTTGAAAGCAAATTATATTTTATAGAGATTTCAGGAAATCAAATGGGGGCGGGGGGCGCACCCCCTTCTCCTCACCGGTTGGGACAGCACACACTCTTAAGCAGACCCACGCAGGCCAGCGTGCAACCCTGGCAGGCCTACATACCAACCTTAAGAATTATTTTTCCTCAAAACTGAGAATTCATTTGATCAATTTTGGCGTTAGTAGCTCACACATCAAAGAGGACTATCTGATTTAAATTGTGCCTATGTTTTATTGTTGTGTTTGTATTTGGATTATGGTTAAAGGCAGGGTTAGGTTTTTTGCTCTAAGGAAAACATGTTTTATTGTTAGCGTTAGATTCCTTAAAAAAATACTGTCAAACTGGCATAAGCATTGAGAGAAAGAGAAATTCACGTCCATGGTCACCTATGACGAGTGGAAAGTAAGGGTGTAGTTTAGCATTATGTGAATAGAACCACCTCTTATAAAACCTTTAAATATCAAAATTAAATTCTCAAAACTGACAAATTTCCGGGAGGTTTATTAAATCGAAAAATCATGAAATGAAAAGAAAAAAAAGTAACATTTTCTCCATTAGGTTTTGAACTCAGCCTGCCGATTGTATTTACCTCATTTCTGAAAACTGATGTATTGTTGCTCTAACTGATTTCTGTAGACATAAAAATAGTTTTTTTTCATGTGAGCACAAAAGCAGACCCCCATAGAAATCGACAATTTCTTTTGTAAAAGTGGACCTTAAAATGTGTGCTGTAGTAAATTGTGATGTCGGATATGCCTTTGTTTTTCCTGTTTGTTTTTTTTCTTTGCATAGTTCTTGACTTTTTAGAGCACAAAAACAAACATATACTTTAGGATTATATATAATACTATTGGGTGTATTTCCTGTGAAACCTCCTCCCCCCCTCTAAATCTAACAACACTGGAAAGTAAATGATATTGTATAGAGATTTTATCAAATCAAATAAGGTCCGGCCAGATAACAATCCCAGGCAGACACACGCAGCGCACAACCTTGGGCAGGCCTCCTTAAAAACTTTTTGAAATAATTTTTCTCAAAACTAAGAATTCATGCACTCACTCATGGTGTTCGTGGTATGCACGTCAAAGCGGACTATCGGATTTAAATTGTGCCCATTTTTTATTGTTGCATTTGTGTTTGGATTAAGATTAGAGTTGGGGTTAGGGTTTTTTAGAGTAATAAAGACATGTTTTATTGTCAGGTTAGGGTTAGATTCCTTAAAAATATTCTGCCAAACTGGCATAAGAATGAGAGAAAGAGAAATTCATATCCATGGTTACTTATGACGAATGTAAGGTAAGGGTGCAGTTTAGGCATTACAGCTACATTGTACATAGAAACCCCTCTTATAAAACCTTTAAATATTTCCGTTCTCAAAACTGACACATTTTTTGAAGGTTTGAAGGTCTACTAAATCGAAAGCTCATGAAATAAAATTTTAAAAATACTGCTCTCACAGATTTCTTTAGCAATACAATTTGTTTTGTTTTAAATGAGCGCAAACACAGGCCCCATAGAAATCAACGATTCTTTTTGTAAAATTCGAATGTATGCTGGAGCTAAATTGTGACCTGATTTCAGATATGCCTTTGTTTTTCCTCTTTGATGCGGAGTTCTCTACCTTTTAAAGCACAAACACAAACACATACTTTACTACTTTATATAATATAGGTACTGTAAAAATTATAAATAGATTGAAAAATTGAAAGAAAAAAATTAAACTTTATCAGTTGGAGTCGGTCTGACAATTACATTTTTCATGCCACTAACCACTCGGCTATTGAGCTACCAAGATTTTGAAGTCACAAATTAGTGCCCAGAAAGAAATTTGAAAAAAGCGTTGACCCTGTGTGTAGGTTCAAATAAATGGTGAAGAAACCATCCCCGGATGATGCTGATTCAAAATATATGTATATTTTTAAGGATCTAACTCTAATAGATTTTAAGAAAATCCCATATAAAAAAAGAAAACATTTTTCTAAAGAATCTTTTTTCAAAGTGCACGAACACAGACCCCAAAGGAATGGACAAATTCTTTATTTTGCAAAATTCGACCTAAAGATATGTGCTGGACATATTTTGAGACCTGCAGATTTTGAACATACATTTGTTTGTTTTGTGATGCAGAATTCTCGAGATCCTAGCGTACAAACATATAAACTTTAGTACTATATAATATAGATGTTTGTGTGTGTGATATGCACTAGGGCAGTTGTTCCCAAACTTATTTTGTAGCAGAACCCTTATAGGATTTTTTAAAAATCACGGAACCCATACCTATATTTTACGGACAAGCCCTGCCACCATAATTTTAATAAGTCATTAAATGAAACAAATTGTCTTTACCAAATCATGTCTGAATTCTTGGGAGAAAAAAAACATATAATAAATGAAATATTAACATTTTTAAAAAATCTGTTTTTGATTGTTTAATTTTTTTATAAGATAATTCTTTTAGAAATGTTATTAAAAGACACCTTATCTCATGGAACCCCATAATTCTTTTGCAGAACCCTGGGGTTTCATCCAAACCCACTTTGAGAGACACTGCACTAGGGTATGCAATATCTTTCATACACCTATAAACTGGAAACCTGGAGAAAATGAAAACAATGATTCTAATCCTTTCCTTCCCAAACACCTTACATTTTTTTCTGCTTATATCAAAGTAATTTTTTATATTAATGTCAATATTTTTTTCAAGATGCACATTCCAAAAGCATTAATTTTACCCAAGATTTAAACAGGCTTAAAATAATCATTCTTACTAGGTTCATTTTTTATTGAAACAAACAGCAATATAACAACCATAAAATTTTCCAGTCATTCAATTTTACATCCTAGTTTTGTCTTATCAATGGTATATCTCAGTTGAACACAGAAAAAAGAGGGAAACTACATCACTTCCACAATTCACCTCATATTCATGACTTAATCCCCCAAAGAGAAATAAACAATGTTCAGGTTGAAAGCATTGTACTGTTTTGCTGAGCCTGCTGAATTGATATGGAATATGTAATTGTGATTACTCAATGACATTCAAATTATAAAGGCTTATGAAAAACTATGGCAAGTGTTTTTCACTTTTGGTTCTCTCTTGATCAAAGCCAAATTACATAATTAAGCTTTGTAACTGAATAAGTGTGCGTGTAATAATAACAGGTCTGGTTAGTCACTCAATAGAAACTATCATGTGACCAATGTCTTTTGGCAGCATGCCATATTGAGGGTGATCAATTAACAAATTGGAAAAAGGGGTGATCAATGAATAAGTTACTTCTCTTGCATTTTGTTGGAGCACTAAAAATGTTTTAATTTTCAGAAAACAAGCGGACACAAACTAGTGATCAATTTAGCATAAACTTACATTGTAAATTAAAGCCCCCACTAAAAACCTATTGGGGGGGGGGAGGAAATTTTCAAAAAACAAAAAATTGTTTTTTCTAGACATAATAAGGAGTAAATGTTGAAATTTTCAGCCCTCTAGCACCATTGGTGCGGCCTGTACACATGATATATACACAGCCAAACAGCCAGGCAGACCAACTTGAAAACTCAAAGAAACCTATGTTTTGGTTGACGGTTTCTAATAAATAGCAGTTGTTTCATTAGTAAGGCAAGTTTTACTGTTCAAGCTGATATTTCTACAATGATCTTCTAACTAGCATCAGATGGTTTTTATTAAATTTTACACATTGAATTGTTTAATCTTTCTATTAATCATGACATCCATTGTTTTCTGGCAATCATGGACATTCAAATTCTGGCAATATCCAGTTCTATTGATCTAAAATATAACCAGGTACAAAATTTCAAAAGTTTTGCAAAACTTTCAATGTTATTTTATTATTTGAATTGTCAAAGGTCTATACAAACATTTCAAAAAGTATTACTAAAGATTTTTTATTTATTTTAGTCTATCTAGTGATGTTATATTTTATTCTTATTGTTAAATGTAAAACTATTTAGATTATTTGTATTTGTAATTATGTGTATATATGTAATATAATATCAGTGCAATTTTCTTTCCTTTGTATATTTGAGAAATTCCTTAATCAAAACTTACCTGTGAATAAAGAAAAGTCTTTTAAGATTCTGCCCGTTTCCCTTCGATTCTTTTGCAGCTTTAAAAATCATCCTAAGGAAATGGGGTCTGGTACTTCATCAATCTCTGTTTTCACTATTAGATTGCAATGAAACTTGAAACTTGTCTGTCTTCATTTAATAAATTATGATGAGCCAAATTTCTGTTGCTTTAAATTGTACTTATTACAAGTTAGTTTGGTCAAGACAAATTTGTTATTACTGCCATTTTTACAAGGTTTAAGTTAAATTGATAGGAAGTAAGGACTGTAAACAGAATGTCCAAAATATAAATCCTAGAAATATTATCCTTAATCAATGGCCTCATCAATCATTGTCCCCCTCAGTCAATATCGTCCTCAATCAATATCTCCCTCAATCAATGACTTAAATGAATATCCTCCTTAATCAATATCCTCCTCAATCAACAACTTCCTCAATCAATGTCCTCCTCAATCAATATCCCCCTCAATCAACAACCTCCTCAATCAATGTCCTCCTCAATCAACAACCTCCTCAATCAATGTCTTCCTCAATCAATATCCTCCTCAATCAACAACCTCTTCAATCAATGTCCTCCTCAATCAATGTCCTCCTCAATCAACAACTTCCTCAATCAATGTCCTCCTCAATCAATATCCTCCTCAATCAATGTCCTCCTCAATCAATGTCCTCCTCAATCAACAAACTCCTCAATCAATGTCCTCCCCAATCAATATCCTCCTCAATCAATATCCTCCTCAATCAATATCCTCCTCAATCAATGTCCTCCTCAATCAATGTCCTCCTCAATCAATATCAATATCCCCAATATCCTCCTCAATCAATATCCTCAATGTCCTCCTCAATCAATATCCTCCTCAATCAATGTCCTCTTCAATCAACAATCAATATCTCCCTCAATCAATGACTTAAATGAATACCCTCCTCAATCAATATCCTCCTCAATCAACAACCTCCTCAATCAATGTCCTCCTCAATCAATGTCCTCTTCAATCAACAATCAATATCTCCCCCAAACTTAAATGAACTCCATTTCATGAATATCCACCTTAATCAATATCCTCCTCAATCAACAACCTCCTCAATCAATATCCCCCTCAATCAATGTCCTCCTCAATCAATGTCCTCCTCAATCAATATCCTCCTCCATCAATATCCTACTCAATCAATATCCCCCTCAATCAATATCCCCCTCGATCAATATCCTCCTCAATCAATATACTCCTCAATCAATATCCCCCTCAATCAATATCCCTCTTCAATCAACAACCTACACAATCAATATCCTCCTCAATCAATGTCCTCCTCAATCAATGTCGTCTTCTTAGTAGGGGTGTTTAGAGGAGGTTATTGATTAAGGAGGACATTGATTGAGAAGGTTACTGATTGAGGACTATCAGAGATTTTACAGGTAGAAGATTTGATATATTAATCACTGCTACCCACAGCTGACCGATTTAAACATTGTTGCATGGTTTAGGTTATTCATGTGTTCTGACATTTATATGTATCCAAATATCCATGTAGTTATGTATTTATGTATCTATGTATCCGGACTTTGGCCAGTTCATAGTAGAAACTTGAAATTGTGCACACACACTCCCCTTAATGAGTAGGTTTTAGGTGGGGGTGTTCAATTTGCAATGTAAATTTGCCCTAAATTGATCTCTTAGTTTGTGTCCGGCAGCATTCATGCTTGTTTTTTGAAAATTCACACTTTTTTAGTGATCACTGCCCAACAAAATGCGAGAGAAGCAACTTATTCATGGATCACCCCCATGCATGCTGCCTAAAAATATTGGTCATGTGACGGTTTCTATTGTGTGACTATCCAGACACATGTTTTAAAATCATGAATTTATGGTTCAAACCATACCGGTAGCATTTTCATCATGGTAACTTAATTTTACCACCACCACTGTTTAATTTACAAGGTAAAAAGACGCATATATGGGTGGCGGTGATTCATAATTTCCCTTGGAATGCTAGTCTTAAATCAAATCTTGTAAGTCCTAGTTTTATATTTAAGCAGCCTTAAGGCATTTAAAGCTTTCTAACAGAGCTTTATGAATCTATAATGAATTTAGAACATAATTCTTATATTTCAGATTTTAATTTTAAATTATTATTTTCTCTTTTAATTCACATAGAAAAAATATAAATTCAAAATATTTGATTAAAAAACCTGGCAAACAATTGTCATTATAATAAAAATCTAAATTAGCTTAATTAGCCTTCTCAGGTAGATTAATTGCTTGAGTAACCCACTCTTGAGGTTGCTACTGCTTCAAACCAGCATGCAAAACAATCCCAATAGGAAACTTTGAGAATAGAGCAAATAATTAAATCTTTCTAATTTACAGATTGACAAGTTCATACTAACTTTACACTAAAGAATTTGTCTGATCATTAATTTGTTATATGAAATCTGAGTCTTTTTTGTCTTAGCCTCTTTGAGCTATGGTCCTCATCTCTACCACTTGTTATAACAATTCCAATAGACTAGGCATTTATACTACTTGTATTTTATAATTGTTACAATTACAAGACTATAGAAAAGATTTTTAATAGGTTAAAGATATGGCTGTCTTTGAACCAATGTTCATTAAATACTAAATACTATTATAGCAATAAAGATATTGCATTATTTTGATTTTACCATTAATGCTGTACTAGATTTCTTCTTGGCCTGAAACATCATTATTGACATAATTGGTTTGTTGGTTGAAGAAGTAACATCTTTACCAGCTGAGCCATATTACTTTCCCTTGTGTAACAATAAGGCTGTAGGGATGGGTTTACAAGAAACATACACAAGTAGCTAGAATTATTTTTAGATAATCAATACTTTCAAAAATCACCTGTTTAACAGGATGTAAATTTTGAAATCTCTTTACACTTGATGCATTTTATTGGCTAACTTTATTCAAGGCAAACACAAGGATGCCTTGGCACTGCATAGCTTCAAATATGTTTTAAGAACATCATTAATCTTTGCTGGTCAATGTTATTTTGCCTGATCCACATTTAACATAGTAGTCAAGTAAATATGACAAAGAATAGATAGCACAACCAACTAAGATCTGTTGGTTTGAATTCATTTATTTACTGGTTTGAAATTCTTTTCTCTATCCACTGGTAAAATCAAAGTATCTGTTTTTCTCTCATTGAAATAAAGGAGAGATATGTTGAGTTTTATCTTAAAAGTCCTATTTATAAAAATAGAACAGTTTTCAAACTCAATTTCAATACTCTTAAAGCTTGAAGTAAAATGAAATAATTAAAATCTAATAAAAAGCTGTATCTTGTAAGAACATGTATGTTATTATTATAAACAATAACATACATTTTCTGAAAAATTTGTCTTTGTGAACACACACACGCAAACACACAGAGATGCAGATGTTAAAAATATTACTGTACATTAAAATAAAATCTGTTAAATTTGTGGTTCTGTATTCTTAAACTTTACATTAAGATTCATACCTGTTGACTATCTGAAATCACCTCTGCAATCATACATAAAAGAACTTCTACACTGAGAAAGCATTTTATTTTTTCAAATCTGACCAATGTATTTTCAGATATAAATGAATAGTTTAAGGGAATTATTACAATGAACTTTTTAAAATTTGCTGCGTATAAATTATAATGGGTTGAATTCATGTGGCCAATTTAGGATGAGGATTTTGAAATTTTTCAATTCAGTTTGGAAGTCCAAAAATGTCATTAGGGATGGAATGCATAAACAATAATGAAAGAAAGGCCTTTTCTTCAATCACTTCTGAAGTTTTTCCCTGACAAATGTCTGTTTCTTATGAATTTTAGTTCTAGTCTCTTGATTGGAAAAACAATTGAATCTTTACACAGAATCTTTTTCACAGAATCAAAGCAACACAAGTCTAGTTTAAAAATGAAAAGTAAAAAGACAGGTCTGGTAAGTCGCTCAATAGAAATGTCACATGACTAACATCTTTTGGCAGCAAAAATTTAGAAAAAAGGGTGATCAATGAATAAGTTTTTTCTCTCACCTTTTGTTGCGCAGTGGTCACTAAAACAGTATGAATTTTCAAAAAAACAAGCGTGAATGACACAAACTAGTGATCGGTTTAGAATAAACTTACATTGCAAATTGAACCCCATACTAAAAACCTATTATGGGGGGGATTTTTAAAAAAAAAGAAGTTTTTTCTAGACATAATAAGGAGTAAATATTGAAATGTTTGACCCTCTAGCTCCATGGATGCAGCCTGTATGCATGATACATACATACATAGTCAGCTAGGCAGACAAACTTGAAAACTAAAGAAACCTATGTTGATAGTTTTGGTGACAGTTTTGATTGACGGTTTCTAATTGTTGTACCAGCAACCATTATAATCAATTCATAGAATATAATGTTACAGGGAATTGTTTACCTACTCCACTTTAGTTTCCTAACTAAATAACAGACAAAACAATAATCTGAATCGAGTATTACTTACAGTTCTGTAAAAATATTTAAAGTTCAAAATAGATCCTTTTTATAATTTATCTTCATTAACTTGATTGTTTTCAGTTTATCAAGAGGTCATCGAGCTATGATCCAAGTAACGTTCTGACCATAGAATACCAGTGATAAAACATATAAACAGAAGTAACAGCAGATTCTTCCTAACTTCATAAGCCCTAAAAGAATTCAACAAGCATTTTTGCTTTATAAGAATTAAAAGTAACTACCATTCCAAGGGAAATTATGAATCACTGCCACCCATATATGCTGTGTTGGGGGTGATCAATTTAAAAGTTGGGCTGTGATCACTAAAAAATGTCTGAATTTTGAAAAAAACAAGCAGGCACAAACTAGTGACCAATTTAGCATAAGTTTACATTGAAAATTGAACGCCCCACTAGAACCCTATTTTGGAGGGGAATATTCAAAAAACAAAAAGTCATTTTCTGTACTCATTGAGGAGAGTATGTATGCAAAATTTCAGGTTTTTACTATGAATGGTTAGGGTTGGAATGCTAGTTACTTTTAATTCTTATAAAGCAAAAATGTTTGTTGAATTCTTTAGGGCTTATAAAGTTAGGAAGAATCTGCTGTTACTTCTGTTTATATGTTTTATCACTGGTATTCATAGATACATACATAGATAAATAGATACATATAAATGTGTGAACACATGAATAACCTAAACCTTTGGTTGCAGTGATTAAATGAAAAGGTGATCATGTTTCCACAAATGGCTACTTTTTATTTATTTAATTTTTAATTTAAAACAAAACTTTTTAGCAGAGTTGGGTTTTTTAAATTCTCAACAAAATTGCACATCTTACAATTAATAATTATGAATATAAAATCAAAACATTTATATTTGTTAATATACTTTATCATTGCTATCATAATTAAGAGTGCACCCATAAAATAAGTATGTCTATAATGTTTGTATTTATTAGTACCATGCTATTATCATTGTATCACAACTGAGACTATAGCAGTTGTTTTTTTCACTGACTTCTACTGGACTTAATCTGAGCATTTTCCAGCATAAGTTCACAACATTTAATGAATTGCTTGAATTTGTCAGATTTCATAATGCTTGCAAGTTTTAGGAGTTTAAAGCAGTTAATAGTTGTCAATTTGTAGGATCTAATTCTGGGAACTGCTTTCATACAATTTGTAGGATCTGATTCTGGGAACTGCTTTCATATAATTTGTAGGATTTGATTCTGGTAACTGCTTAATACAATTTGTAGGATCTGATTCTGGGAACTGCTTTCATACAATTTGTAGGATCTGATTCTGGGAACTGCTTTCATACAAGAGGCAGATTCTACATCTTTAATTTATATGATTTTATTAACAACAATGTAGGTAGTTTGCATGCAAAATACATTAAGGGTAGAATTTTCATACAACACATATTACTACTCAGTTAGGATGAATTTTACCAGTAATATTCCGACTGATAGGTTTATCGTTTAAACTAGTTTTCTTCCTACCACTTTAATAAAAACCATATGACAATAGTGGCAATAGTATTTAATCTACACAAAATTT
>VCCN01004615.1:930388-978090 GCA_006491835.1 Architeuthis dux | reverse complement strand
TGTTGACCTTTAAAAAGTGAAAACAGTTTCCCTTCACTTTTGACCACTTAAAGGGGAAAAAAGGTTTCCCTTCACATTTGACACCTTAAATGGGGAAACAAGTTTCCCTTCACTGTTGACCCCATGAAGGGGAAAACAGTTTCCCTCCACTTTTGATTATAAAGGGGGGAAAAGTTTCACTTTAATTCACTTTACTTCCCTTCACTTTTGACCCCTTAAAGGGGAAAAAACGTTTCCCTTTATGTTTGACGCCTTCAAGTAAAAAGGTTTCCCTTCACTTTTTATTGTAAAGGGGAAAAAAGTTTCCCTTTACTTTTGACCCCTTAAAGGGGAATAACTTTTCCTTTCACTTTGGCCTCTTAAAAGGGAAAACAGTTTTCCTTTACTTTTGACCTCTTAATGGGAAACAAGTTTCCCTTCACTTTTAATCCCTTAAAGGGGAAAAATGTTTCCCTTCACTTTTGAATCTTAAAGGGGAAAAAAGTTTCCCTTCACTTTTGACTTTTTAAAGGGAAAATTTGATTATAAAAGGGGAAAATGTTTCCATTCACTTTTGACCCCTTAAAGAGGAAAAAAGTTTCCCTTCTGTAATGAAATACACTCTGGTTGTGTCTGTTCGTGTGTTCGCACATCTTGGGGAGATGGTAGTGGTACATGACTATAGTGCTATGTGACCAAAATGCCATATCATGTTCCCAGTGCTCGAAAATAGGTCAAAAGGCCGAACAAGTGAGAACAAAGAAAATGCGTTCGACCAACCAGAGTGGTTTAAGTGTGGCCAGGATTTCAAATCGGCTGGCAGTTTAGAGTCAGTTAGGGTCCCAGCAGCGATGGGTCAAAACAAGCTGGGGAGCTTTGCTATTTAGCCCGTCAGGGTGAGGGAGGAGAAGGAGGAAGAAATCTGATTTGAACTGCTATCATCATGCTAGTTGGTCACCCAGGGCAAAGCAACTAGGAACAGATTTTAATAACTCGTTTAGAATTTTAACCGAAGCAGAATTCAATACACCAAGTGATCTGGCCCGGAATGGAAGCTATCGAGGGGAATAAAACAAACCCATATTTTCCATAGAAAATAATGAATTTTGTTGTCTTTCCATCCAACAACGTGGGAGAGCCTTTTCTCCAGTTTGGACAAAATGTACACAAACACAACGACAAGACGTCTCTCACATATCGGTGAGAAGAAATACTGCCAATTATTTTACACTTCACTTTTGACAACTAAAGCTGAAAAAGTTTCCCTTCACTTTTGACCTCTTAAAGGGGAAAAAGTTTCCATTCGCTTTTAACCCCTTAAAGAGGAAAAAGTTCCCCTTCACTTTTGACCCCTTAAAGAGGAAAAAGTTTCCCTTCACTTTTGACCCCTTAAAGAGGAAAAAGTTTCCCTTCACTTTTGACACCTAATAGGGGAAAAGCTCTCCTTTTACTTTTGACCCTTTAAAGAATTATATATAAACATATGTTTGTTGATGTAAGGTAATCCCACAGATTGGTAGACAGATTTTAACAATGTGGAAATAAAAGATTGACATGTTGCAAACATATTTATTATCATGGGGGGGGGGATAAGTCAGCCGAGCATTTGTCTATCAGCTTTCAAGCGTATGTGTGATTTATTTGTCCCATGTTCCCACTTGTAGGCTTATAAGACATAGGTCCGGCTGCCTGAAGACTTACACCCTCAACACTAACTAAGGAAACTCTCCTGATACCCCATGCTGGGCACACAGATAACAAGAATATAACCCACAGTTGAACAACACTTGGAATCATTGCCCCCCCCCCTCTCCTACAACCAACAACTCTTTATTTTTTTCCTAGCTCAGTAAACATTTCACACAAACATGAGAATATTTGGACAGCACACAAGATTTCTGCACTGCAAAATAGCTTCTGAAATGCACCTTAATGATAATAAATATGTTTGAGACGTAACACGCTTTTCTCAATCTTTCATTTCCACATTGTCAAATTACCTCTTCCATATAAACATATAAAATAAAAAGATATGTATATTGAATAGAAAGTAAAGCTCCAGTTAAGCATTATAATTACATTGTAAATAGAACCCCCCTCTAAAACCTTTAAAAGAATTTTTTTCTCAAAACCTTTTACTTTAAAACCTTCCCCCTAGGTTCATTGGGTATCCATGCTAAATTTGGTTTGGCTGTGCCCATGTTTAGGTGGTTTCTATAGCGTGATAGACAAACAGACAGAGAAATGGTGACTCTTCTCACTTATATATAGAGATTTAGACAGTGAAATTTATCAAAGAAATTATAGATTCTTAGCACATCAGCAATATATATAATATATATAAAATGTTCTATTATTTAAAAAAACAGTTTTTATTATGTATTTCTAATACATGAGGTACAACCCAAAAGTTTGTGAAATTTAAGCATGAAAAAAAAAATTATCTCGTTTCCACTATCTCTTTCAAAGTAGTTGTGTGCCAGAAGGTCAGAAACGGTATTGTTCACAAAGGAGCAGCAAAAGTCTGTACTACATCTGATTCACATGCATTGCTCAAATTCCCTAAATCTTTGGATAGTACCTTGTGTGTAACTTGAACAGTCATATCTTGAATACTATATTTGAACACATTATCTGCAACTTGTAGATATTTTGTTTTCTAATGCAAAATACACAATGACTTAATATAAGACCCTGTCATTTTGTTTGACAATGTTTTCATGTATCTAATGATAATTACAATGATTTACCTAAACACCAAGTTTAAACTTCATTACACTGATTGCAATGGGCTAAATTTGATAAAATTTTGATTGCCTCATCTTTATGTATTTGTCACTACATCCGTTGCTAATCACAGATTCATACATGCAAAATGTTTCTAAAATATAGTTTATAATATTTTAAGACATTACTGGATATTAATAAATAATGGCTCAAAATATCAGTCCATAAGTAAGGAAAGATGGACAAGGTTTGCATCACGTCCTTCAAATTTAAATTTTAAACAAATTTATTGATCTAACTACTATATAACTTGTGGTCCATCTTGTATTTGAGTTGGAAGGGAGATAATCAAGGCATGCCAAAATGAAATAACCTCAAAATGGAAAGTTCATTTGGAAAAGGCTTTCCTGATTTTGTAATAAAACAGCACAGGGGGATAATTTATGAGAATTTAAAACATGATGTGTAATTTGCACTCCTTGTTTTCACCAAAATGAAGGTTAATGCACAACATTTTCCTATTTAGTCATATACCTTAACATTGTAGGATCATTAGCTTCTTCCAAATTTTATTTATGCAATTAGTATACCACAAATTTTACAAGCGTAAGACAAAGACTTGTTTCTCTTTTTTTCTTCTGAATGTGCAGTAATGAGCCTTACTAATCCAGCACTGAGAACAGAAAATCTTGAATTCCTTTTCTATAATCTATTTTAGAGAAGTATCTACAATCCAGAAGAGACTGATTATAACTGTGATAATTTTGTTTGATCGCTGAATTTAATTAGGATTGCGTCATCTGGTCAGCACTAAATGAATGTATCACTCAGATTAAATAAAACCTGGCATTCTTTGGGATCTGATTCCTCTTAAAACACTTTATTGTGCAATTATCAAGTCTTTTATTTTCAAAGTGTTTGTTTATATGACATTACCATACAGCATCGATCCTCTTGAACCAGTTTAGTGTGGCATCATCCAGGTGTCACAGGCCATTGACTCCTTTGAGTGATGGCAGGATTGGATATTCTGACAGTATCTCTTGGATGTTCTGTACAGTACAGCTGCACACAATTTGCTGTCCTGGGAACCAATCTTATGTAGAAATGCCTCAGTTTTAGCCCAGCCGGTGCGCAAGATTGTGGCCAGCTGACTTTGTGGAAGGCTCATCGATGAACTTATGAGGTGTGTGTTCATCATGGACCATTATTCTCTCCATCTATCAGATAGCCAATTTTCTGACAGCGGATGCAGCTCCTTCAGCTTCATAGCTCGGGAGGCAAAGCATTCTCTGTTTAGCTGGGGTGGGGCATCACCTGGTTCCATGCACCGGACTAGGCTTCACAGTTGGAGTGACTTCTTGTAGTTATATACAAATCAAAAATAAGGAGGTGTATGAATTTAGCAAAACAAAAATAATTTTTTGTTTTTGTACATACACAACATCCAAAAATCCTCTCTGGTCAGCAGATTGAAATCATCAGTACTCGAGAACAAATCACTGCAGTTACACAAATACACAAACGTTCACAGCGCATCGTAACAGCAAAATTTCCCACGACCACTGCACAAGCCAAACTGGTACTGAAAATCCCCAAATCACTTTTTTCGATTGGTCTAAGGGACGCTACTCTGTCTACAATACATAAATTCAAAATAACCAACTGAAATAATTTGTAGGTCCACACAACAATTGAAATATGTATTAACAATTATCACTGGCAGCCGGTAGATGGTGCAGTATTTCCACCACACTTCTTGTCGAGCTTTAAACACTAAGTTGCACCGAAGTGATGGTGGAGCAATGCCAGAGATTACAGGAAGCATGCAGACAGGAGTTGGCTTAATGGTGCCAAAGTGGTGCTAATGTATCAAAGGACCTGATTGATAGCTTCGTCCAGTGCTTTTATCTGACCAAACTGGGCTTGCATATTCAGCTGTATATAATTGTTTTAAATGTAGTTGGCATGTTTGGAAAGTCTTGGTCATTACCCAAACCAACTGATAAAAGAATTAATGTCTTCAATTATGTCATAGAATTACTTGATTTCGAAATCCTTAAAGCAAACTTTGCGATTTCTATAAATTAAGATGAGTATAAGATGAGTATACATCTAGTATTACATGCATAGTATTTTGTCAATATGTGTATTATAGAAAGAAATAAACCTCTCATACCAACAGGTGTCACAAATATTTATACAGCAGGTGTACTGAGAGAAAGTCTAAATTGAGTTAATTTTGTGTCAGTGTGACACTGGCAAGACAGTTCAAAGGTCATCTATTGTTGTCTACCGCCTGGAAGCCATGCAAATGGTGAGAACTGATCAAGAACTAATGTGGGTGTTTGAGATTTTTCTATAAATATATCTGCCAATTCAGATGCAATCAGTTGGAGGTGATTGTCTGAAAAGTCTACACATTGAAACAGACGGTGACAACAACGAAGAAGAAACAGACTGACGAAAAACGCAGTTTAAAATGTTACATGATCTCCATCTGTTGATTAAACCCTGGAAATAATTTTGTTTGTAAGTACAAAGTACAAAACAAAACTCTTCATCCTCTAGTTTTTAACTTTTGAATATTTAAATTATCTTATACCATTTACTTGTTGTATTTCATATTTACTTGTGTTATTTTATATGTTATTTTCAGTTTCACATGATTACAACTACAGTTATGATTGATTGCGAAATAAAAACAAGTTTGAGAACTTATTTTACTGTCTTTCATCATTTCACTTCAGTCAAGCCATTTTTAGTGCGAACAATCCTAGCTATCATGTTCAGGTGTCAGAACAGTAAAATAAAAATACTGTCCAGGGTCTGTACAGTAGAGACCAGTGAAAAAACATACTTCTGTCCAGGGTCTACACGGCAGAGACCAGTGAAGAAACGGTCTTCTCACGTTCAACGGGTTCTACCATCAGTGAAAAGATTGTATCACAGCCGGTTCTAGACAGCAGGCACTCTCATGAACAAGACAAATACTTTTTCAAATCATTTCTGTTGTACAAGTCTGACCTTGATTTTAATTTACCTTGCCACTTTTATTTTGACTTTTGAAGTAACTTACAAAATCATATGTACAGGGATTGTGATAAATTCCAATTAGCCAAATGATAAAGCAAAAATGCTTCTGGGCAAAATTGCCTAGAAACGAGTTCTACAACTTTCTATTCCAACGTTTTCTCACTGCCTCACCTTTATAATCTAATCAAACACGAGTACAAAAACAGTGCAGTTCACCACCGAGATGAGAGGGTGCTGTTCCACACACAATAAAGTTAAATTAAACTAATTACGACTATGTAGTTAAGAATACAATGTGAAGTTGGAAGAAAATGAGGTTGGCAGAAAGATTAAAGATAAGAATCCCTGCCTATGACAGCTTTATTAGTCTAATTGCTTAAGGCATTGTCCACAAATGACAAGCTCACAAGTTATCAAATGCAAGTTGGAATCTCAGCCAAAATTACTTTTGTTCCAAATGCCTGCAGTTAAATTGCCAAGACTGGATCAGTTTAATTGCCCAAGAACGGATCAGTTAAATTGCCCAAGAACGGATCAGTTAAATTGCCCAAGAATGGATCAGTTAAAAAGCAGGTGATAAAAAGCAACAAAAAAGATGAATAATAAAAAAAATATATGTAATAATGAAAATACTTAATTTCAGAATCTCAAAACAGCAGAGAGTGAGAATGTTTACATTAGGGAGAGAAAGAGAGGATGTCATAAGTGAGGATAACTTTCTCTTTTAGGGGTAAAAAGTGAGGGGGAACATTTTTTCCCCTTTTAGGGATCAAAATCAGGGTGGAGCTTTGTTTTTCCCTTTTAATGTTCAAAATGGAGGGGAATTCTTTTTCTCACATTTAGGGGTCAAAATGAAGAGGGAATTCTTCTTTCCACTTTCAGGGGTCAAAATCGAGGGGGAATTCCTTTTTTGCACTTTTAGGGGCCAAAATGGAGGGGGGAGTTACTTTTTCCCCCATTTAAGGGTCAAAATGGAGGAGGAATTCTTTTTTTTCCACTTTTAGGGGCAAAATCAAAAGGGAATTCCTTTTATCCACTTTTAGGGGTCAAAATGGTGGAATACTCTTTCCACTTTTAGTGGTCAAATTCAAATTTTCTTTCCTGCTAGTTTATATGAGAAAGTTGACTGTGCTTTAGATATGTAATTATTAATACCACTTGAGTATCACGGACTTTTAAGATTGATAAGAGAGAGAGAGAGAGAACTGTAGTTTGTTTTCCTGATCTGAAATCAGGATTTTTCCTCCTTTTAGCCTGGTAACCAGCACCACAAATGGTAACAGGCTATGTAGCTCTGCCACTAAACTTTAAGGAAAAGTACTTCAGTTTGTGAAAGAAATATCTTTTTTACAATCATCTTCATTGTTTCTGATGTTTTCAAAGTTATAATAGTTCCTTGGTTGAACAAACACATCTTCTTATCTGTCAGACTGATGTGAATGTATGAAAAAGCAATCTTCCTGTCAGTTAGTAGTTGGGATTCTTTTAAAAGAATGAAATTGCTTTGGTGACCTTCCTACATTGATGGATGTTATAAGTATATAAAAGATGGCATAAAAGTGTGAGGTTAAAATTAGTACTGGTTGATTAACCATTTTGGCAGAAACTTTTATCCGAAACTCTGAAAACCAAAATATTCCAAAATCAGAAACTTTTACAAGCCAACATGATGTCACAAGTGGAAAATTTCACACCTGACCTCACTGTATTATGATTAAAAAATGAGACAAGGTCGATTTGCCCAGCATTTAACTCATTCTGACTACAGTAAAAGCTTGCTTATCTTTGTGTAACTCATTAGAAACATAAAACTATATTTATATCACAAACGGTAAAAGACAAAATAAGGGACGTTTCATAACAAATTATTGTCATTGCCAGACCTATATGGATTAATCACAGTATTTTTTGCTTATTCTCTTATCTGTACAGAGTTATTGTTGATAATGTCAAAAAGGCTGCTTTGAGTAATAGTGATAAGGCAAAGAGAAAGTGTTTATGTTCATCTGTAGCACAGAAAGTCAAGCTATTGGAGAAACTAGACAGAGGTGTAAGTGTGAAATGTCTTATAGAAGAGTATATGGTTGAAATGAACACCATCTATGACTTGAAGAACTTCTAGAAAAAGGTTCTATGCTGAAAGTGAGGAACAGAAGTTAAAGAAGAATAGAAAAACAATGCACAAAGCTAATAATGAAGTTCTCGATCATGTATGAAAGAGTGGATCCGACAGTGAACACATGCCACTTATAAGTGGTATGCTTATCATGAAACAAGCAAAGATCTATCACGATGAATCAAAAATTTACGAAAAGACATTACACCTTTAAAGATTTGCGGTGATAAAGCATCTGAGAAATTCATTGACAAGTTTGCCAAGGTCATTGCTGATGAAAAGAATGAATCTCCCAATGTACTAATGCAGCAGGAACACCCAAGTGTAAACTTGCTGTGATAGGCAAAAACTAGCGTCCTCAGTCCATTATTATGCTAACAGAAAGGCATGAATCAGCACAGACATCTGATTGGATTCACAATTGCTTTGTACCAGCGGATTGTGCTCACTGCAGGGAAGCTGGATTTAATGAGACAACTGCAAGATTTTGTTATTCCTCAACAACTGTTCTGCTCATCCACCAGCTGGAATTCTCATAAAAATAATGTTTATGTCATGTACTTTCCCCAAAAGGTGATTTCATTAATTCATTGTCTCGACGGTAAAGGTATCCTATATGAAAACATTTTCTTGGCCAGCATGCTGGCAGCAGTGGACAAAAGGAGTTTGTTCTGTTTGGACACAAAACAAAAAATCCAGTAAACAATAAAAATGAAATAAAAATGTCTTTTAAAATATTTCTAAAATTTTTTATTATACAAAAAAAAAAACCAACCGTTTTTTGTAAACAATCTAATTAAAGGGAGATAACATACATGAAAAACCAAGATTGCTCCTCTAACATTACAGACCCCATCCCCAAGATATCTCATTAAGTATATGCAAATATTCCCAAATCTGAAAAATCCACAATACTTCTGGTATCAGGCATTTTGGATAAGGGATACTCATCCTATACTTAGTAATGAATGAAAATAAAAAGGAAAGGCATATTCTTTATCGTTGATGATGAAGCGGTACCTACAAATGAGAGTTCCAATGAACAGAGAGAAAAACAAGAACATATGGTTACTGCTTGATAGAAAGGAAATCTTTTATTTCAAATACATTATGATGTACCCTTTCTATATTGTTGGGATTGCTTCTATGATTAGGCTATGATACAAAGATAGAGAAGGAATAAAATTATAAATGATTTTTATAAATTCATGTTGTATCCAAGTTTTTTGTTGGAACTAATGAAATTGGATAGGGTACATCATTCTGTTTATGATTAAGTCCGGTGAGCTCGATTTTAAAAGTTTGGGGATTATTCCTTTCTAATTCATCAGTTAGTTTCAATTGTTTGAGTGGAGAGGGACTTGTGACATCATTCCCACAGTAGGAACGTGGCTGCCAAGGTTCAGACAAATCATCCCGTACAAAAACTTGGCTTTGAGATTGTCTCGATGGTAAAGAGGATAGGAAATCTTTCTCATGGTACACGCTTACTGGACTTGACGGCTCTTGTTTTACACTACTAGTGACAACAGTACAATCCGAGTCAGATCCTGATGGGCTAATAGTAATACATGACGACCTGTCCTCTGGGGATAATTTCATGTTTGTTGTGGGTGACTGATTACTTGAGTAAGGAAGCTGATGATCATTGGATTCTGTGGATAAGATCTGTAAATGTTGGACAGGCCTCGATACAGTTTGGGTGATATCTCCACTTGGAAGGCTGAAGAAAGACACTCCACTTGCTGCAGACTCTGATGTGACAGATGGCTGTAAAGTGTCCAAATTAATGGCAGCATCTCTTGTATCACTGTTAGTTACAACAGATGAACGCGACAGTGAGGTGTTCTTAGGAAGGTTGACTTGGTTGCGATATAAATTGCACATATCCTGTAAGTCTTTCAAGTTGAGGATTTTAGAGATACGCTCCATATCCTCAAGAACATCCACATTTAGAGAAACAACTCCTTCATACATATATTTGGCAAAAGCCCATAATGCATCACCACCAATTTCCTGTGGAAACGTCAGCTGGAAACATCCTGAAGTCAGATTTGTATTTGGTAAACTGAGTAACTGAGGGCTGAGAGCCACCAATACAATTTTGTGCACCTACAAAACAAAAAGAAAGATGATTATTATCACAAAGTTATTGCTATTATATTCAAGTAATAAACTATATTGAGAATGAAAATCTATTATTTCTGATACATAATGCCAATGGAAGGTTAAAAATAAATTAATATTTTAAAAAATGAATATATATCATATGACAGATTTTCTAGGTCATAAAATGAATATTAGCAGTAATTAAAAAAGGCCCAAAGAAAAATGTCTCAAGAAAATGCTGCATGATCTCAAAATTCATGTTTTGTAAAGAGTTTCTAGAGTCAAAAGATGTTAAAGGTATTTTGAGAAGAAAGAAGAACACAACAGGGTTTAAGAAACATTGAGACTGGATGAATTGTACAGCAGAAATGCTGCTACTAACCATAATCTTCATGGTACCATTCCCTATAGTTGCATCACACAGCTTTCCTTTTTTCCATAAATCCGCCATATTGGACAGCATACTCCCCTGGTGTTTATGGATCACATAAGAATGTGTGGGGGCGTTCACAGCTTTCCTTATAGTCTTAGCAACATTTCGTTCCCTGAAAAAGAAAAAGAAATGAAATTTTAGATTAATCCCAATAACAACTGATTTCCAAGTTTTTACTAAAAATTTGATCATTTTTTAAGAAAATAAACAGGCATATCAACAATTGTTAATTTTGTCTCTGGCAGAAGTTTGAAAACTTCCGACGTTTTGCTACAATTTAAAAAATGGTGTTGTCCGGATTTTAAAAGTGGGTAACTTCTTTAATTTAAAATTGAATAACTCCTTTATTTTTAAAGATATTTCAATGAAATTTTTAATGAAGGCTGGGGGAGGTATGCAGAATTTGATATAGTGAGTTATCGGCGATCCAATTGTTTGTTCATGTTTTTGGTTCCCAAAAATATGTGTTTAGTTCCAATTGGTTTGACAGATTTTTCAGAAATTTAATTAGAATTTTGGGGAAACCCCCAGAATTAAAAAATGGTGAATTATTGCCAATCCGATTGTTTGTTTGCAATAGATCAAGACAATATGGTAATCAAAATAAGTTTTCTGCCGGAGACCTTTATTTCAAATGAAGCAAAATAATAATATACTGTTTTTTAAAATGTTGTTTGATTAATATTGATGTCATTTTGTGCCTTTTGATTGTAACAAATATTTGAATTCTTTTTCATATTCACATACTTCACAAGTACCTATATTATTTTATCATGTGGTTACACATTTGATATTAATTTACAATTATAAATAAATGTAAATTAGTTTAAAGAAACTGTGCTAAGATATTTATAATGTTATTTGATTGAACTTAATAAAACAATAATAGAGTTGGAGATAAAATCAACTGAGTTTTTAACCTTTTAATATACACTGATGGAAAATAAAATTGCAACACCCTGAATATGTGTTTCAATTTACTCAAGATTAAATGTACAGGTAATATAGCTGGATTACAGTAAATGATCATATATACAGATCAGTATGTGCACAGGTTCCAAAATAAGGGGTGTATCAACATATTAATACACTGTATATGCTCAAGCATTAACACGATCTTATCTGTCATCAAGAGTTGTAAATCCCATCATGTCGGGGGTGGGGGGGTCTGGTGATCGCACCTGACAGGGAAGTTGTTGAACATTTTGCAGACCATGTTGAGTAGGCATCATCCTGCTGGAATAACCGTTCGCCTTCCTGTTGCAGGAATGGCAGCAGAACAGGTTGAACAATGTTCTGGACATACGCTGGTCAACATTCCCTCCACAAACACCAAGGCGAGCGTCTGTATCACATGGCCATCTAGAATCTTATCTACGGCTGCAGGAATGTTCATTTGACCACTGTTGCCAACGTTGAAGCACCACCGATGATTGCAAACATGCAAACGGCTCTAATTGAACAAAAGGAGCATGTGTGCATCTCTGTGGCATGACACCTGCTTGCACTGGACTCTTTCACCACGCTGCACCACATCGCAGCATGCGTCACCAGCTAAAGCTCAGACACAGACGGTGCACTGGTAGAGTGTTACTACGCCACAAGAATTACCAGAATTTCTACTACCCCCTAGCATGCACATACTGTACCCAGGTCAAAATCAGCATCGTTCTTCAGTGTGTTGCAATTTGATTTTCTATCAGTAGTTGAATCCGTGGAAATTCCATGGATTATCCATTCTCTCCTTCCAATCTTCATTGCCAGTCCATGATTTTATCTAAATATTATATAAACAGGGATTAATTTCATATGTGAAATCTTTCTTACCCACTCAGTAAACTACCTAACTTTCTTTCCTCCTCTATCTTCCTACCCTCTTATTAAACTACTTAACTTCCCTTTCTCCCCCTCTCTTTTCCTACCTCTTCAGTAAACTACATAATTCCTTTTCTACCCTCATTTTTTCTAAATAAAATAAGTCGTATTTCAATCTATTCAATTTATAGTAATAAAATAATATTTTTAATAAAATAAGTAATATTTTTATTTGTTTAATTTGGTGGTAAAAAAAAACAGCCTATGTTGTTTGCTTTATTCAAATTTCTGCATTCCTAATTCTCTCTTGTGATTGGTTAATTTTTTGGCAAATTGACCAATGAAAATGTCACGGACATACATTGTGACAAGAAGAATTATAGTAAAGAAGATTGTAAACAGATATATTGTTTCCCAGGAATGATCTGATATAAATTATCAAACAAAATTTTGTATACTTCTGTAAGATAGTCATTGCACCAAATTGTACCTTTTCATTATACAGATAATTGAATTTTCTGTTTTACTTGGTTGCAATTTGAATAAAGTTAGTTTTCATATCTGTACAAGCAGTAGCGTAACTAGCGGGGGAGCGGACGCTCCCCCTGAGCACATTCTTCAAAAGTGGCACTTTTTTCAACAATTTTTTTAACTCTTTAGTTCCCAATAAAAGTAGAATCTCATTATTTTTTTTTTTATTGGTATTTTGTTTTTACTTAACCCATGGACTTCAAAGAACTTTCTGGACTCATTATTCTATTCCACCAACCGCCTAATAGTAGGGACATGTTTAGTGACCAGATAATATTTGCGATAAAAGACACCATCAGTGCCTGACTTTTGAAATTAGGATGCATTTGAAAATCTCAGAATGTGACCTGACCATGTCACTGAAGAAGTGACCAATAAAAAAAAAATGAACTGGGGCCTATTTGTCTGGACCTTTGAAACAACAGAAAAGTTAGTTATCAGTCAGCATTTCCAAAGAGATAGGTCAAATTGTCTAGCCCACTTACAAAAAGAAAGAAAAAACAAGAATATCTGCTTAGAGGAAGGATCACCTAACAAACAGTAAGGCAAGAAAAATGAATGGTTCTTGCATCCCCCTAGTTCATTTTATTATGAAAGAATTATTAGTAACTCCACATACTTTTGACAACAAGATTCTGATATGAAAATGTTTAAGATTTCAATGTATCTGTATATTTACAGAAAAGTCTAGATGTGGTAACAGCTTTTCATTTGATTCCTCTTTTTGAAAAAGATTTGAAAAACCAGCGAAATGAGTATGAATCTCAAATCAAAAAGATAGAGATGAAGTAATAGATAACAATAGATGCAAGAATGAAGCCTAGATGAAAAAGGCTGTTGTAGTTGCTTCATACATTTTTCATATTGCTTTGTTTAAAATGAAAAATAATTAAATAACATTTTTATTAGGTTTTGATTTTAAATGCAATATAGATGAGCTTACTATAAAACTTTTTTATATTGTGTTTTGATTTTAAATACAAAATAACAATAATGTAAATCAATCTTTATTATTATTGGATGAAGTATTGTGACACACCACTTTTTATTAAATTTGACTAGTTTTACATTAGTCAAATTTAGTAAAGGTGGTGCAGAACAAAGTGGTGTTTTGATTTCAAATACAAAATAAAAATGTTGAATCAATTTTTAATTATTTGTTACATGTCCTAGTGCCTTTTTTATATGTTCGCGCTCCCTAACTTCAGAACCTAGCTATGCCCTTGTGTACAAGGCCACCATAGTGGGGATATTTGACAAACATATATAAACAAACCTATTCTGTAGGACAAATCATGAAAATAACCTTTCAAAATTTGTTTAATTTTTATTGAAACCACTAAAATGTTATAGGGTTGGGATTGGGATTAGGACAGTTACAGTATTACTGTACAAAATAATGTAACGAAGTATAAACTGGAGAAAAAAAACCATTAAATTATAATGCTGTTTTGAACAGTACAGACAATTTTGGACGAATTAACCAGACTAATCCAGGTGTACCTGAATGTGTTGATTGTAAAAAAGGTGGCCATGTTTGCATTCAGCAAGTCAGGATCCAGTTTATATTGAAAATTGAACATCAACTGTCACAGAGAGGGACAGAAAGGCAAGGTCCTGTTTTAGATTATACATACATTGTAAATCGATCACCAACTTTAGAGCCAATTAACTTGCTTCCCATAAATAAAGTTACTTTTTCTCAAAAATGAAAAAAGTCTCCGAGAAACTATGGTCAGATTCAGTTAAAGCTGTCCATCTTGCATAGGAAAAATGTTTTTATAACGAATTCGTTAATTTCGATTTAACGAATCTTCACCTAAATAAATAATTACTAGTAATTAAGAAGATGAGTATATCAGACGGTGAAAGAATAATTGGCCTTTATATAAATTCATGAAAATTCATCACTGCAAGAATACCTAATTTTTATTAACACATTCTTTTGCTAAAAGTTAGGAAGACGAAAGTTGCCTCCCTTGAACCACTTGTCAGCAACTAAACTTTCGGTAATTTATTTTGGTGGCGACAAACTAAAGAAAAATGCAGACTGAAATAAAAGTATCAATACTTTTATGCTAAATAAGCAGCAATTTAATTTTAAGTACAAATTAAAGCTTTTTGGGGGATTGTTTGAAATTATTGTTAAAATGAAAATATTAAAATTAAACTGTTTAGTGCAGGAAACATTAAACTGAAAATGTTGAAACTTAATTTGGAAAGAAGTAAATGAGGATTGGTCACAATAAAGAATTTTGTATTAGCAATGATCACAAAATAATCTACAATTAAACAAAATTACAATTAAACCCTTGCTTGACAAGTATTAAAAATAATCTAAATTATGTTCTTACAAGCGAGAATTACATGTTTTCGTTCAAGAGTCGTTTTTTAAAAACGTTATGTTGTCATTTGTTTTCAACTTTTAGTAACATTATTATGATTGTATGAGTTAATAACGCACTTCTGTAAACATTAGTAAACAAAAATTGTAAATTAAATCTCAAAGTGCCATATTTTTCTTTCTTTCATTATCATGCTAGTAATGTGCTTACGTGAAAGTATCAGCACATGAATGGACATCTGTAATCATGAAAGTCGCCTGAGGAGGAGGAGGAGGAGGAGGAGTTTCTTCTTCTTCTTCTACGTCCAAAACAACATTGTTGTCATTCCGTGATTCACGGAGATTTACAACTGGTGTCTTGTTAACAGTCGACATTATATCATCCCTGCATCTTGTCCCAATCACTCGTCGCATTGAAGTTTTATTTTTTTTCAAAACATTCAATTGTTGATGTCGATTGTTATTATTTGAAGAAATATTAGAGTTCGTCCAACTTTTTTCAGATTGTTTTGATTCTAACTCCTCTTTAAAGTGTCTAGGGACATGAGCACGTGTCCTACTAAAGATAACATTGGAATTTTTTTTTCTACTTTGTGAAAAGGAAATCGAAGATTTCGCAGCAGGTTGTTTAAGTTCTCTCATGTTATTCATTATCCGGCGATGAATCAAGTTGCTAGTGATAGAATTTGTTTTTAAAGAAGAATTATTATTTAATAATTTTGTATTATTATTCTCATACACAGAATTAGTCGTAGTAGTTGGTCCTCGTTCATCTCCTCCGCCAATATTACTCAAGATAGATGCCATTTTCTTCCTCTGAAGGACCGAAGTGGAATGTCCGTAGTTTTCGAGGCCGGAATCGGAACGGCGCTGGCTAATTGATCGGACCTCTTTCTTATTGATTCCACTCCAGATCAATTTCTCTATGGCTGTAGCTCGGAGACTGTGATTCGTGTATCGTTTAGAAAGGTTAGCGTTATGACTCAGGGTTGGCATCATTCCACCCAAAGGGGTTTTGCCGTAGGGAACCCGATCAAACCAATACGGCTGACCAGCATCGACGATTTTCTTGGGTTTCTGAAACAATCTATCAATGTCTTTATGTAGTTTGGAAATATAAAGCTCAAAAGCCCGGACAGGACAAAGGACATCACCCTTAATGGCCGGGATCAAACCACCGGACACTTCCTCTTCGCTCTCACCATTTCCAGGGTTCAAAAGTTCTGATTCGTTTTGAACGATGCTTTTTTCTCCATGAGCATCAGTTCGAATAACAAAAGAAGTTACTTTTAATTCTGTCTGACCATCTCTGCCTAATCGGCACATGTAATACTGCAAAATAAACCATACATATTCTAAAAGCTTCCGGGGGGTCGGATTTTGCATATTGTTTTTAAAATATTCTTTGAGCCGTGTCATATCTTCTTCTTCGACAGGCGGATAGTGTCGGATCAGGCCTTTACCTTCCGCCTTGATCCGCTTCTCCATGAAGAAAAATGCTTCGTTCGCATCGGCAAATGCATTATCTTTGATAATATCCACTTTGAGTGTCTTTTCAAAGTGTCTTTTTAATGCGTAGCGAAGAGAACGGAAAGCCGTCAGCTGATAAAGTTCGCATTTTTTGGTACGTGCGCCGGCGTATAATCTCTTTAGCGCCAGGCATAATGTTGGTACGTCAATACTTGCAGTCACAACAGAGATGCCAACTTCATGGCAAAAATCAGTGAATACTCTAACTCCCCATTGAGTACTATCTCTTGTTTTCTGACAGTGTCGATCTTCCACTGAATTACTGTCGATAATTGTCGAATGACTAGACCGATCCACTTTTTGCAATTCGTCCGACGCCATCTTGTTCTCTTGCCCCAATAACAACGCACACATACACATACACATAAACACACATACACGCTTAATACATATTCAATAAAATGGATTTTTTCTCATAGTGCAGAAAATTTCCAATAGTGTAGGGCAGGTCACTTTTCAATAACTTCCGATATATTATAGAAACATTAAGCCAAGTATTTTGTTTTTGTAAGTTGTATTCTGTTTCTTTGTCGTGAACGTACGACGTATGGTGATTATAAGAGACAGATTTCAGATTCGAAGTTTATACGAAATATTTAGCGAGGCTAGCAGTGCTCCATAGAGGTTGGTGGTAGGAGTCAGTCGGCCAGCCGAGCTAATAATAGCTGATTATAACTAGAAAACACTGGCTGCTTCTTCTTCTTCTTCTTCTCTTTCTACTACCCGTTTCTCTCTTCTTCCAACAGCTTTTGCTAGAGCTACAAGCACCAAACATAACAACAGCAGGAGAACGAACAAGGTAGCCATAACTGTTAGAGAAAGGCAGGCAAGGTGGGAGGACACCATTATAGCCAATCTCGGGGATTTACATAAGAAACCCTGACTAATAATAAACCATTATTCAATTGTAATTGTTATATAATGCTGAAAGTAGAAATATTTACCTGTTATATTTTCAATTTTGATTTTGTGACAAGTGTCAATATTGTTTAATTTACAAGATAATGTGGGTACAATCATACAATGTAATGTAGCCTAGAGAAGGTGGTCCCGATTGTAAATTTTCACACCCTCGCACACTCGATGTTAAAAACGGCGTACAAATAAAAACAATTTAATTTATTCAAAGCAATAATCATATAATTCATGTATTTACTGTTTTTCTTTCATGAATTCTCTTATTTCTTTTTTTGTGGGCATAACCCCCCAAGCTGTACGCGTGCACACATGTTTTGTAACCAGCGCACAAAATATTTCAAATTCTGTAGATAGCTTTACTGAGTTTTTATTGAAAATATATTGACCCCCTATGTCGATTTCAAAAGTGGACTCATTAACTTTTGTCACGGAAAAAAGATTTGCATAACGTAAGATTGTTTGCGCCCACTGAATCCAAAAATGTAGCGGGAATATTGTGTGTGCGCCGTTTTCAACATCGTGTGTGCATAACCTTACAATCGTGACCACCTTCTTCTGTACATTGTGCCGTAATATGTATGCTGCAATAATATGAGTCAAGTCAATTTATTAGCGAATTTTAAATTTAAAAACATTCGGAACAGCGTCATTCTGTGTTGATGCACCATCATACGTCAACATTGAGCGGTTTATAAACAAAAATATTTGATGACATCTTCAAACATGATTTTTGACTTTGAACAAGAACCATATGTTTAACCATCATCAGTGGAAGGAGAGGAAGATGAGGGTGGTTCACCCGAAAGTCTGGACCAAGTTTCATATCAATCCAATTACTAGTTGGAGGAGGTAGTAGTAGCGGGGGGGGGGAGATGAGGACGTTCACCCGAAGGTCTAGACCTCCATATCACTCCAACATGATACAGCTGAGAATATTGATATTTAACATTGCTAGTAGTAGTAGGAAGAGCAAGCTGAAGATAGTTCACCTGAAGGTCTGGACCAACTTTCATATCAATGCAACATGATACAGCTGAGAAAATTGATATTCAACATCCACCAACCGTCCGACCAAATGTAGCAGAGCCGTTTGGTAGAGGGTAGGTAAGAGATAAAGCATTTTTGCATGATAGTATAGAAGATACAAGTGGCTCAGAAAATTTTGATTGGAGAAATGACCCATCTTGCCATTTTCAGCTGTGACTCGAAAATCTGGCGGACCCAGGCAAGAACCAACGACTGCAGCCTTGTCAGCTACCAGAGTTTCCACAACGGTATTCTGACAGCGACCATCTGACCGAAAAGTGTCTTATATATCATCTAAAAACTATTTAACGATAGTAACAGACAGCAAAAAGTACTTAATAACTTAATTAGAATGGAGATCTAGCATTACAAAGTAGAGAGTGTATACATCTGCCAACGCCACTGTAGCTAAAAACAGGATGGAAATCAGTTCACAAATAGTTACGATGCAAGGGAGGCAACTGTAAAAATTCCTGGATTCACACCAAAATTTAATCATTTCTTCCGTTGCCCTCTTTTGGAGATATTGTATGGTGTGTTGTGGACATATAGCTACTATGCACGGGAGGTAACTGCACATGGATCCACCCAAAACTTTTGGAGATATTGTGTGGGCTATGATGCAGGGGAGGTAACTATACAAATTTCATGGGTCCACCACAAGATATTGTGTGGTGTTGATATATAGCTACAATGTGTGGATCAGCCCCAAAATATAATTACTCCTTCCATAGTTCATTGCCCACCCTTCCACAAAGTTTCATTGAAATTCTTTCTCAATTTGGGGATATTGTGTGGTGTTGACATATAGCTACAATGTGTGGATCAGCCCCAAAATATAATTACTCCTTCCATAGTTCATTGCCCACCCTTCCACAAAGTTTCATTGAAATTCTTTCTCAATTTGGGGATATTGTGTGGTGTTGACATATAGCTACAATGTCACATGCCCCAAGATTGAGATTTTTGAGATCCCCCTATGATACTTGGTATGCATGCTAAGTTTGTTTCAGATCGACCAAAGAGTTTCTGAGTTATGAATTTTTGGGACAAATAGCTACTATGTAGGGGAGGTAACTATGCATGGATCCACCTGAAAATTTCTGTAGCCTACAACATTCTCAGGGTCATGTTACATATGCTTGCAAAGTTTCATCTAATTCGGTTCTGCGGTTTAGGTGTACAAACCCAAAAATTATACATGAAATTAATATATTTTTTCTTTCAAAAATTTGTGAGTACTTAAAAATAAATTAAAAATATATATTCACATAGTAATGAAAATGAGAGCATAGTGTATATCTCTTTAAAGCTGCTACAAATTTCTAAGCACCAAATAATAAAGTGCGTAAGATTTATTAGTGTCTGTAAGTGTTTCAAAGTATTGGTAGAGAATAGAGAATGTTTCTACAGTAGAGAGAAATAGAATGTTTACACAGTGCAAATGTTTTTATTACGAAAGCAGGCAACATATGTTTTTAAATACAGTGAAAACTTTTTAAATTAATTTTTTTACTATTATTTTTGATTGGATTCCCAGTTAAATTAACTGTAGTGCAAATAAAAAAAAATATTTTCCCCGTATTCTCTCTTTGTATGAAAGTTTTTAAAAACACAAACTTTATAAGCTTATGTATGCTGTTGTCTTTTTTTGAACTTGTTCAGAGATAATGAAAAACATGTTGTATGAGAGTGTGAGAATGTTTATATATATATATATATATATGAGAGAGAGAGAGAGAATGTTTATATGTGCAGTACAGTAGGGAGATAAATTTGGGTGTTTTACCTTCGTGTGGAAATTTTTTTCCCTTTTAGAAGTCAAAATTGAGGGGGAATTTTGTTTTTCCATTTTATGGAAACTCTATAAAATATCATTTGTTTTCCTATGTTTTTATATTTGAAATTCAAAGACAAAAAAATTATTAATATCAAATTTACTGCTTAGGACAATTGTTAACTCAATCACTTTGGCAGCTTCAATACAAGTGTAGGATTGATGTTGCTACAATGGGAAAAGGAGTTAATTAAAGTTGAATGTTGAGAGAGAATGTAGAGGGTTTCTCGATTTGAATGTAGTGGTCGAAAGTTGTAGTAAGAGTATATAGCTGTTATGGTGAGCCTGTAGTAAGTAAGTGGCAGTCATTCTGCTGAGTAGGTAGGAGGAAGAAAGGAGGTCAAAATGAGGAAGGCAAATACGAACAAAGAGAAACGATCATGTAAACATGGATAAGGAATTAACAAAGGTGTCAGATAGAAATGAAGTGTTGCATTTAATAAACAAAACATAAGAATGGAAATTGGGTACAATTAAAAGATGGTACATAATGTATGTTCATAAATGAAAGATCGTACGATTGAGAGTAATGTTAGGAGTGCAGAATGAAGAATTACGGTAAGTTTCTGTCGTTGGCCGGTTTTTACGTGTCGAAAGGTATTTTCCTGTGATAGAGAGGTTTATTTAAAGGACAGTAATATCTGGTTATAGAATGCACGAAATGCATATTACTGAGTTACATCCCTTGAGGAACGACAAAGAAAAATGTAAACAGAGAATCTTGTCTGTCCAGGAGTTAGAAAATTGGCGCACGAAAGACAAAGGAAAGATCCTGTTTCCCCGGAATTTGAATTCGGTGCGGAGGCAGGAAAAAAGGTAGAGACAGGACAGCAGTAGCACCCGAGCAGTGAAGAGGATGAGGCACGAAAGTTTGCTGCTCGCGGCCTAGCTGATTGAGGCGGGTTTATTAAAATCTGACGAGGGGAGACACGATCTTCGAGGAGGTATAGGCTCTTCTTTCTTTTGCCTTTTCTAAAAGGCTGTGGACCAAAATCAACATTTTGAAACCCCACTATTTGATCTTTCTCAATAGGACTGTTTTTCTCCCCCAGAGTTTTCCCTCAGCGGTCAATCGGACTATTTTCTGTCCCCGGAATATTTCCTGTTTTATTGTTTGGAATTATTGCCCACCAAAAATCCCTGAGTTTGTTTTTTTTGTTACCCAGTTTGTTTATTCTGTACGAAACATTTATTTTAATATCGTTTTTAATCCATTTTTCATGTCTTGGTGCATAATTTGCTGTTTGACCGTAACCCCTTGACATACCACGATACTTGAGAGTATACAGCGCTGTGACAGTCACTAACCTGAGTTAGTAGAAACTAAATAGATTCTTGGTCATATTGTCTCCTAGAACCTATATGTGTGTTTTCCTAATTAGAGCGAAGAGGAAAAAGAGCGATAACCAAGATTGAATTAAAGAAATATTGGCATTTGAAGAAATGTCCATATTTAAAAAGTTGAAATGTAAAAACACTTAGAATCATGGTCGCCTAAGTCCCACAAAGTGAAAGAAGAAGGGTTTAACGTGCCAAGAAGAGTACAGGCAAGTAAAGCACTGAGCCCTAGGCAGGAACAGGCTGAAGGGCGCCAGGATAATAGTAAAACAGGTTTTATATAGTCTTGCTGACGTCACAAAAAGGATGATCAATATTAAGTTTTGCATTTCATATGGTTCAGTGCTGGCTTCATCATGGTGATTTTCATTGTCTTTGTAAAATATTTTAATAATATTCAAGAAGTTTGGATAACAAGCTTCAAAAGAGAAGAAACCGAATACTTCAAAGCTGTAGTTTTGTATGACCGACCAAAAGCAAGGTTCCAGTTTAGCATTGTAGTTACACTGTAAATTAAATTTTTAAAGGTTTTAGGCTACCTAAAACCTTAAAATATTAATTTTTCTAAGATTAATTAATTTTTAAGATTTGGTTAAACGAACCAAAGTAAAAAAAAACTATGGAAAAATATTTTTCCTATGTAGTAAACTGCTTTGACTGACTGACCTTTGTTTCTTCTGGAAATTTTTTGTTTTTTAAAAAAAATAACTTTTATAGGGGAAGCGAGTGAATTGGCTCTAAAGTGGGTGATCGATTTTACAATGTACTTATGTAAAACTGGACCCTTACTTTACTCTTTGCGACACACAATGTTCAATTTAGAAAAGAAAATCTGCTAAACTGGATCCTTACTTTCTATCCACCCACACAAATATGGCTGCCTACTTTAGCAGTATATTTACATGGTAAATCAACGTTGTTTCTCTGTCTGCCCTTTGTCGAGGAAGAAACGTGAGAAAGAGAAACACAACCGCACTGCCCAAACTTTTGGGTAGCACCTCGTATAATCCTAACATTATTTGTGAAATATGTCATTTCAAATACCATCTAACAAAAGTATTAATTTTAAATATGCACTTGTTTTAATGAGTTTATTTTTATAGAATACAAATTAGCATTCCAAGGGAAATTATGAATCACAGCCACCCAGATATGCTGATTTTTACCTTGTAAATTAAGCAGTGCTGGTGGTGGTAAAATTTAAGTTACCTTGATGAAAATACTACTAGTTTTGGTGCGAACCATAAATTCAGGATTTTTAAAAAAAACAAACAGATCTGGTTAGTCACTCAATAGGAACCGTCACATGACCAATGTCACTTTTTTTCTTTTCGGGGGTCTAAAGGTGAAATAGTGTTATATTTGCAGTTATTTTTCACCCAGGCAACACAGGGTATTATTGCTAGTAATAATAATAAATAATAAAACTTTGCTTCCCCTCTTATTTTTAAAACTAAAGATTGTTGGAAGTTTATATGCTTTGTCAGATGTGTTTCAGAACTCAACAAACTTAATATTTTTACACTCAAATCTAAAATTGTGCATGATATTTTGCATTTTAGTCTAGGAAATCATAAATGCATATATATTTATAATATAGCAACTACCACAGACTTGACAAAAAGTGACATGTGTAGATAAAACGCCCGGAACTTGTAAAATATTAATTTTATCATAATAATCTCTGTGTTATTAATAAGAAGAAAGATTGTAGAAGATTATCAACTAAAGATTAATTATGTAGACATATAAACCCGGAGATAATCCTGATTGAAAACTTGTTTACACTTGTGAACTGCTTAATCGAACAATATTTTAGGCATTGACTTCTTTTTTTCCAATACGTTGTACTGTAGTCTAATGAAATTTATGGTTCTCGTTAATTAACTATATTTTTTACTGTCTGCTTCATTCATGTTATTCATTTATTTATTTGTACATGTACAATTTTGGAATGGGAAAGTGTTTATCAAAAGGTTGATGGTACAAGATTTATTTCATATGCAAAGATGTTATTACACCCTCAGTAAACTATCCAACTTTCTTCTCTGCCCACTTACTTCTTACCCTCTAATTAAACTACTTAAGTTCCCTTTCTCCCTACCCCTACAGTAAACTACCTAAATTCCTTTTCTCCCGTTTCTTTCCAAAAATGAAATAAGGAACAGGTTTGGTTAGTCACTCAATAGAAACCGTCACATGAACGTCTTTTGGCAGCATACCATGTTGGGGGTGATCAATGAATAAGTTACTTCTCTTGCCTGCCAGGAACAAAGACCAATTAAGTATAAACTTATATTGTAATTGAACCCCCCCCCCCTAAAATTTTGCTTTTTCTAGACATAATAAGGAGTAAATGTTTTAGATTTTCAGCCCTCTAGCTCCATTGGTACGGTCTGTATGCATGATACATACATAGCCAGCCAAACACATTTGAAAACTTACGAAACCTATGTTGACAGTTTTGGTTGAAGGTTTCTAATATTTTAAATAAAATAATAACATTGGACTGAAATTGATGAGGTCCTATTGCAGTGGAATAGGTAAATGGTTATAACATTGGACTGAAAATGATGAGGTCTAACTACATGGGAATAGCTCAATACTTTTATCACTGGACTTAAAATGATGGGGACTGCATGGGAATAGCTCAATGGTGTTAACATTGGACTTAAAGTGATGATGTCTTACTGCATGGGCCAATGGTTATAGAATTGTACTGAAAATGATGAGTCCTTACTGCATGAGAATACCTCAATAGTTATAACATTGGACTGAAAATGGTGAGGACTTACTGCATTTTAATAACTCAATGATTATAACATTGGACTTAAAATGAGGAGGTTCTACTGCATGGAAATAGCTAAATGGTGATATAATATAGATTATATAAATCAAAATATTCTTTATTCTATTTAGAAAGAAACAGGAGAAAAGAAATTTCGCTAGTTTACTGAAGGTGTATGGAGAGAGAATGGGAAAGGGGAGTCAGTTTAATATGAGGGTAGGAAGAGAGGGTAGGAAAGAAAGTTAGGATGTTTACTGATGGGGTTGGAAGAGAAAGCGGGGGAAAGATTTATGTAGTTTCTTAAGGATAGGAGTGCTACAGAGACATTAGATAATGGATAATCTTAGTTGTCAACAACAGAGCAATTTCCACGGGTACAGATAGTATATATAAATGGCGGAACACATCAATAACCTAAACCCAGCAAAAGTGTTTAAACCAGTCTGTTGTGGGTAGCAGTGATTAATTAACAGCAACAACAATAACAATTACATGCATAACAGATGATATATATGTTAAAAAGGTGGGTTTTTTTCTCAACTCCAGGTGACCAATGTCTTTTGTCAGCATGTCATGTTATGGGTGATCAATTAAAAAGATTGGGAAAAGGGGTGATCAATGAATAACTTACTTCTCTTGCATTTTGTTGGGCAGTAAAAAGTCCAAATTTTCAACAAAAAAAAACAAACATGGACACAAAGTAAGTGATCAATTTAGCATAAGCTTACATTGAAAATTGAACCCCTCACTAAAACCTTATTTTGGAGGGGAATTTTCAAAAAACAACAAAAATCATTTCCTCTACTCATTGAGGGGAGTGTGTGTACAAAATTTCAATTTTCTACTATGAGCGGTTAGGGTTGGGCAAAGTCCGGATACATAAATACATATAAATGTCAGAACACATGAATAACCTAAACCCAACAACAGTATTTAAACCAGTTTTGTGGGTAGCAGTTATTAATAGTAAAATCAGACTATAATGAAAATGAAAAAAACCCAAACATTTTGAACATTTTTAATTAAACTTTAATCAAGAAATAAACGTAGACTATATGAACAATTCCAAAATGGTATTTACACAAGAGAAACAAGAAACAGCTTTGAATTATACTTCATATTCACCGAGGTCCACAAATCTGAGTTTGAAAATATGCATATATATAGTGTTTTTAAAATTATTTCATTACTAGAAAAGTCAACAAGTACCTACATAGATTTATTATATAAACAGTGGAATAAGAGTAATATTTGTTTCTAAGCGGAAACATCAAGAAACCACATAACTTGAAGCAAAATATATATTCAATATGGAATGCCTACAATATTGGAACCAATGATATGTTGATCTGTAGTTATGTGATATAAGGAGAAAAATATAACAATCAATACTGTAATGGTTATTATTACATCCAACAGGTATAATCAAATGTTGACTAAAAAAGCAACAAATACTACTTAGTGAAAATAGATATTCTGTGGGGGCAAACATTATTGTAGAATTGTGATTCGGCCAATGCTCTTCTCATCTAAATACTACTGCTGTAGCAACTCTTCACTTGACTCATCAGATCCTGAAAAATGGAGAAAAAAAATTAAATATTATTTAAAAAATAACATTAATAATATTTTAACACATTGAAAAAGCACAAAAGAATGTATTATTTTCAGTTCATTTTTATGATTAAAATGTTCATTTTTTGCTGCCTATCCTTATTAACTTTTGACATAGAAACTGATTGTCTCAATACATGCATGAAATAGGTGAATAATTGTGAAAAATAATGTAGCCAATCCACACAATCTGACTAAATGCCTCTTTTTATGAATAGAACATTAGCCTTCAAGATACAGACACAAATATAACTATTTTTACAACTTAGTTTCTTTAAAATAAAGTACTAATAATAAAATAATTATTAGTCCAACTCAAATAAACAATCACATAATAGATGCAGAATCCAACAGAATTAAAACACAGTTAGTTTCTTATTTATTGGTATCTGTCATACTGAATTAGTTAAATATATCTGAGCATGTGAGTCTGAATAAATCCTCACATACAAATAATATAATATATTTTAATTCATTAATTGTAATTACAAATAGATTGATTGATTGATTTGTTTAGCCGCATATCAACCCTTGATGGGTCATTTAATGCTGAAATCAGTTTAAAAGGAGGTTATTTTTAATTAAGGGGATGCAGTCAGCGCATTCTAGGACCCAGCCCCTGTTGGGGGGGGGGGCTTATCCCTCTGCGGGGGATGCTGTCGGTGCATTCTAGGGCCCAGCCGACAGGGCCATTTACAAATATAAAGTTTTTATACATTGTATCCTAGTTCACATAAACTTCCATAAACACTTTATTCTATATACGTGCTGGAAAGGATTTTTTTTTTATTGGATTCAAATAGCAAAACTAAGTCCTTTGTACTTTTTCCATGAGTTGTAGAAATTAGAAATTCAAATTTGAAAAATAAAATAGTAAACCAAATCAACAGAAGTTATAATTACCTTTTTTTTCCTGAATGAGAACGCTGCAGCAGTGGATAAAATCAGCGATCAGATGTCGTCCTTAGTTCAGAGACTGTTCTTCATTAAAGCGCCATTGGAAAATGTGTCCAGTCTCCCGCCCATACCCCATTTATTCATTTTAAAGGGCCCAGACATGAGGCCGCCTCAAGTAATTTTGGGATCATTTTTTATTCCCAGCATTCACCCGCAACGTCACTCAACAACTCGTTCTTTTTTAATTATAAATGTTTGCTTTTGTGTGTATATATGCGAGTATTTTTCTTAAATAAATCCATTTTTTCCATGGCCTTTTTTGATCTGGTAGAAATATCAAAAAGTTTATATAATTGATGAGCTTCAATAACTGCTAAAATTATATTCCAGATCTGGCCAGTAGTTCCACCTAGTGGAGAGAGAAGAAATTAAACATTAGTGAAAAGTAACTATGCATGAATAAAGAGGAAAAATTCGAAATTACACTACATGAGACCCCAAAACCAATTTGTGAAGAGTATTTTTTATGTATCGGTCTTATATCATTTGCAATTAAGTCATTAGATTTGAATCAAATCTTACTTAAAATCACATTAACAATGTATACAAGGCTTCTTATTCTTTTATTACATCACATATACAGGAGATTGTATAGAATGATTTGCTATAAAAGAGCTCATCATAAAAAGAGAAAGTCAAGTGTCAATATTTCTGAAAATTGAAAAAATAATACGGTTAAGAAAAGTCTACATTTTAAAAGCTTAGGATGTGAAAGAAAAATTGACGTAGCTTTATTTAATTCATTAAAAATAGAAGACGTATATACCTTATATCTGTAAAAATGATATAACAACAATATAACTTTGCTTCCTTCCTCACAAATGTAAGGGAAACAAGTAGTGTACTATGGCTTTGGTAGAAAACTGCCTCTATGAATTACAAATCTAGCCATTTAAATTTATTTGCTTCCATTGACTCTTTCAGTTTTTAAATAAAAGATGTGATAAACACAAAAAAACAACAAAATAATGATAAACCATAAGACAGTTTAAACTACTTTATGTGCCAACCAATATGACACACTTTTTTTATCCAACAATCTTCTTTTCAAGAAGTTAGAGAATATAAAAAGTATATGCAAATCTTAGTAGGAATGAAACGTGTCACCTCAGAGAAATAACTAATTGGATACAGATTTGATAAATGTTGTATTAAGAGCAGTGACTTTGCTTTAAATAAAATTTAAAATGTAGACTGAAAAAACTTCAGTCTACATTTTAAATTTTATTCAAAGCTTATTAAAGTTATAGCACTTAACCATAATAATTTTAAGCTTTATTCATAGTCTTTTTGAACTAGCCAAATGATTGAGTGAAACACCCTACAACAAAAGGATCCTCTGATGACCAACTTCTTGCAGCATTCTTTAAAAAAAGAGCACATTTTTGTGCTATTCAATGGTCTTCCTTATGAACTGTACTTGAGGCTGTTGCACGTGTTTGTCCCTCTGGCCCAAGGAAGTACTTCTTAATGCTCAATCGATGAAATTGCTACACAGAGACAAGCATGGTGGGGGAGAGCATCAACACTTTTTTGACTGTTAAATCTGTTGAACACAGAAGATTTGGGCAAAGATCTTGTCAAACCAAGCATATTTGCTTGGTTTGCACAATCATAGAGGGAGTAAAAAATGACAAAAGAGCTGTGCTGGTCAAGTTAGATCAGTCCAAGGCATTCAATAGGGTGGACCATCACTTTCTTGATTCTGTCTTGCCCGCAGCCTGATTCCCACCAATCTTTCGCACCTGGATTTATCATCTCTATTCATTCCCTGGGGCTATGGTGGCCAAAATTAACCAAAACAAATAAGTTTGGGTTGCAGTCAAGCATGTTCCCAAGTCACTTCACTTGGACTGACAGAGCATGAAAGATACTCAGATGTTCAGGAGCAATCTCCTGTTGGAGAAGAATTGGTCAGGTACTGGAGAATGTAAAGGCTGCCATCACCTTGTGGTTTCAAAAGGATCTTCCTTGAAAGGGAAAGGCTGGTGTAGTTTGCATCTTTATCGATTGATCCTTCACTGATTCTCAGTACTTCTCCTGTCTATCTAGTGTGACTAGAAAGAGCCCCGTTTAAACTACTCTGGGGTTACAGGGCTTATGTGGTGATCTGTTGCCTCTATCCTTCTGAAGGTGATCTGAGAATGCCAAGACTGGAAATTTCCTAAACCAGATGTTGACAAAAGACAATCGGCAACCTATGGAAAGAGGACATCAAGAAAGCCTTTCCAGGCTTGAGAAGCATGCACTTGGATAAAAAGCACATATTGAATGTTTTTTCCTAGGTTTGCCTCTCCAAATCCTGAACATTGCTGGCTTGAAATGCCTCCACAATGATGAGGTATCACTAACCTGGCTGGTGATTCAATGCTGCTTCCATATGCAGCAATATAGTACCACTGTTGGAAAAGAAGAGACAATGTGTTTCTATGCCTATGGGCTGTAGTGAGAGTCAGAATTCAGATGACAGTGTCCACACCAGAACTACCTTCACCATATAGATGGGGCTGGTCAGACATCTGAGGGGCATTTGAAACCCTTCTAGACATGCCTACCTTGGCCAGTCCATCTAGGTTTCCTGCAAATGTAAGAAAGGCAGTGCAAGTGCAGAAAAGCTGCCTTAGACTGCACTCTGTCACTGAAGCGGAGTGCTGAATAGACTTTCCCGTGATAAGACACTAGGTTTTGTTTGTTATTGTTATCATTTTAAGTTTTGAATTGTGTCATGGCCACCACTTGAAAAATGACAGCCATCTTGAATTTTCACTGACTTGTGTGTATTATCTAAATGGCAATTCTCCAAAACTATGTATGGTAAATAAATTCAACTAATTATGTCCTCAATGTCATATCCAACGCTGATAAGAAAATTGATCTGCAAACAGTTGTTGCTGGCAGTCATTTTTCAAAATGGCTGCCATGGGCAACATATTGAAAATTCATGATGGCTCAATATCTACATTTGTTTGGAATGCCTTTGGCTCTAAGTGTACGAAAATATAAGCTTTTATCACAAAATGCACAATTGTTTTGGTTATCTAATATTACTAAAAGAATCTTTTAAGAACTTAAAATTACTTTCCACTTTCTACTTGAACCTTGATTGCAATGAGTATTTCATATTTGTTTCTTTTTATGAAACTAATATTATTAAAAAAGACCTTTTCAAATAATAATAATAATAATAATGTTGATCAAGCAAGCAAACAATACATCTGCTATGAATATCTCTGGTTAAAATTTAGAAGCCATTCTATGAGTGGAAGTGGCATTCCTTTTCTAAAATATGAATCCATCAGGAGAGACAATATCAAGTATATGGAGAGATAATTAGAGAGTGGGGAGACCTCAATTCTATAAGCGAAATTACAAAATAAATTCTTTTTCTTTTAATAACTTCACCTCAACAAAAAATAGCAAACTGTTCAAAATTGAAGCAATCAAAATGATGTTAGCTGTAACACACTTCTATAAAATATAAAAGATGTACTTGAAAATAAAACTAGATTGAATAAAAATATTTTAAGATAATGTTTTTGTTACCAGAACAGTAATATTTTATCTGATGGTTGAACAATGTCATTTACGGTATTGGTTTGTTTCTGATTGTATAACATCTGCAGAATATAACAAATTAACAGGCAAATAATTCCAATATGTTAGCATCAAATAAAAACAGATCTTATAAAGAAGACAGGGCAATTCTTTAAACACTGTATTTCATGAATAAAATGAGCAAGTTTAGAGAAGTGTAGAAATATAGAAGATTGATGACTTAGTTTTAAAAAACATCAGTTTTATAAATATTTATTTTTCTTGATCAAAGAACACCAACAAACATGCAGTACTCATCAGATTGAGTTTGCTTTTTAATGTAGTCATTTATCAACTATATAATTAGTGGCCTCCACTAGCGAGGCTGACTAACTACTTTGCTATTACCTGGGTAGGTAATTATAAGTGAATGGATTGCCCATATATTCACTTAATTGTTATTTTCTTTACCAACTATAATAGCAGTGTGAAAAGACATGTCAAGATGACTGACAATGGGACAGAGTACAACAAGTGTTAGATTCAAACCTTTCTTAAAAGCCTGAGTGTGAAAGTGACATGAACAAATATATACTTTTATTAATAATAAAAGCTTCAGTAGATTATTCCAAGAGTTATTCTGATGAGTATCCTCATCTTTGTTGTTTTCATTATGTTAAATATCATTTGGCTGAAATGGTCTTTTGCTTTCCAAAGAATGAAGAAACTGAAACATTGTGATAAAAACAACAAATATGAGAAGACTGGTCAGAATAACTTGTATAATAAGGAGTTATTCATCACAGACAACACTCAGTCGAGTAGATATTTTTTTAACTTTGGCAAAAATCAAAATATATTAACCCCATAAGTATCAATCAAATTCATCAATAGTCATGAGGGTGAGATTCATTAATTCTCCATGGACAACTACATATATTACAAACCCGTTACAAATTTGAATTAAATTGATAGTTTATCAGGGATTTATATTTACATTAATTACTATTGAAGATATTTGAATTGAGCAAAAGAATAACAAGACTGGCTGCTGCAGGGTCAAACTCCACTCCGACTGAAGATGATTACTGCAACTTTTGTATTGTATATATATTAAATATGATAAACTTTCCTTAATATCTAAGACTTGTCAATTTAGCTCAGTTAGTAAGACACCAGCCTAGCAATCACTAGGTCAGGAGTTCAAATCAACAGAGATTTATATATTGGTTTACACCCCAAATTTTGGTGAGGATTGTTGTTCTTATTACAGTAGGAAAGTAAAGTCAACTCCTGACTTTGTCTTGGAGTTTGACAATTAAAGTATTTTCCATCTAGAAGCAAGTATTTATACAAATTAATAACATTTAGCCATCCGAGTGACTGAAGAGATTATGTTAATGGTATTAAATACTAAAAAGTATGCTTAATGTTGTTCTTAGTTCAATTTTGTTGAATTCTAAAGATATTTAATGAGTCATGATTTAAAGTCAATATATTATTACTATATGGACATAGAGTTTCATTTTTGATGGAGTTATATCTTATAAAACACATCACACTAATAATTTAAATATATTGATCCCATTTCTTACAAAATGATATTTAGGAACCAACTGAAAACAAAGTAATAAGACACATCATTTGTACTAAGAATTATGAAAATTTAAATGTATTTGCTTACATTTAAAGATCAATTTGCATTTTCACCTTTCAAGCTCCAACTTTAAAAAATTGGGGGTAAATTATAGATCAGTGAGATTTTGAAGGAAAATCAATTATTGTTAAAAATAAAAAGGTGTATAACTTTTTCAGTTTTACAAATAAAACAGTCAAGATTTTCTCAGAATGTGATACTAAAACTACTGAAATATGACCAACAACTAGATAAAATGATCAGCTCAGTAGGAGAAGGGGACTTAACAGCTGTGTTTTCTTTGAAGTATGACTGTCTTAGTCCGCTCCCTTAGTGCAAAAAAAGGGGTGAAGTGTTACATGCTGGACAAAATTACCAAACTTTCAGAGATGATAGCTTAGGTATATAAGAATAATATTTTCAATGGATGCAACTAAAATTAATTATATCATGGCTGTGGCAACCATTTTCCAAGGTGGCCACCATTAGAATTATATATGTGTTTATAGTGTGGATGTGAGGGAATCCGACAGAATGATGGGTATGGTTAGACAATGTGGAAAAGGAAAAAGAGTGAGAAAGCTTGTTACATCTCAAACATGTTTATTATCACGAGGATACATCTTAATGCATTTCGTCGGGGCTAGCGACGTCTTCAGAAGAAAGTTGAACATGGCAGAAGTCCTGCAAATATCGCTAGATGCAGGCCACACGGATATTTGCAGGACTTCTGCCATGTTCAACTTTCTTCTGAAGACGTCGCTAGCCCCGATGAAATGCATTAAGATGTATCCTCGTGATAATAAACATGTTTGAGATGCAACAAGCTTTCTCACTCTTTTTCCTTTTCCACATTGTCTAACCATACCCATCAATTATATATGTTTAAAAAGGGAAACAAAATTGCTTACAAACTTGAATTTAATACTAAAATAAAACTATCTACCTACTAATTCAACCCTGGGGATTCCGAAAATGACCTTATTTTCAAGCCCCTATGAATCATGTGAACCCTAAAGGTCATTAATAACACATTTTACTACCAATTATACCAAAAATAATAATAAAATTCAGAGAAAACTAAGATCATAATAAACCAACAAGACATGAAGGATGGACATGCTCGGTCATTGTGAATGCAACGGTAACACAGTGCATAAGCCTACTCAATGGTGTCTCACTGCTGACTGAGTAAACCTCATGTTCATGCATGCAAGGTCCTGTCTGTTTGCTTAGTTACATTAAGGCTGCGCAACCGGTTCTTGAGATATTCAAAATGGCTGGATACTTTCCAGACACATCTTGTATGAGTCAGATGTAAAATGAAGATAAAACATGGCATGGAGATCAAGAACACAACACATTTCCTCAACCCACAGCAAGTACCTGTGATGACATTTGACTGTCCAATATTTGCAGTAGCAAAACAAGTTCAGTGGGAGAATTTTCTAGTAATGTTTGGTGACCTTCATTTTGAAAAGTGAATGTGGAATGCCTTGTTGCAGGCGTAACAACAAGTGGCTCAGTACAAGCATTTTTACTGTGCAGCACACATTAATAATCAAAAACATCATCAAGAACACAACACAGTCAAACTTTCTATGATGCAGCTCTTTCTTCATGATGTTTGTAATCAGTGCCAGCATTTAAAGTGAAAATTGCTTCTTCAAACTTATGAAGAAGGCATGCTTTATCTGGCCTTGCTGTAGCCTACAATTGAAGCTGAATTTGACATCCCATTTGAAGACAAATGTCCAGAATTATTAGTGCTCAATACACGTTCTTACACTGAGGAGTCTTTCATCACAACTATCAAGAATGTAAAGAACATTGGACAGAAGCAATATGAGTCTTTCAAAGAAGAAGAAAAACTGTACAAGCAACAGTTGGACAAAATTCTCTGCCATTGTTCAAAACACCAAAACCCAAGAAAGACATCATTGAGGAACAAATTGCATCCCCTCAAGTCTAGTGTAGCACTGTGCTCATGAAAATCAACCAGACCCTTTTCTGACTTTGGACAACTTTAAACAGAAACAAAGTCAGAACTACTAAAAAACTTTGAGCCAATGAGTCAAGTTGACAAAATATTTGATTACTCAATTGATGACGCCTTCCAAGAAGATGCAAAGGAGTTTGTGCAACAGATTAAACAACTGAAGACTGTCAAAGATCGCTACTTCCAGTCAAGCATTAAAAGTGGAACCCGTGGAACCGGATGAGTATGATGTAAAATCAACATATCAGGATCTACAATGACCCCACAGAAAACCCATTTCAAAGACTTTCTCAGAACAAGGAAGAGTTGAATGAACCTATTAGCAAGACAGAATTCCTACCAAACTAAGACATTTACATCGAATTTGTAGTAAACAAAGGAGCAGGTCTTGAAATGCAAGATTCACCATATAAAGAAGCTGATGTGCGCATAATTGTACACATGAAGCATGCACTTCCCTTGCGACACAAAAATATCAGAATGTCAACATCAGACACAGATGTCCTGGTTCTACTGATTGGGCTGATGTGCGCATAATTGTACACATGAAGCATGCACTTCCCTTGCAACACAAAAATATCAGAATGTCAACATCAGACACAGATGTCCTGGTTCTACTGATTGGGAAATACATTTCATAGATTGACACCTTTTTCTTCATAAGTTGTAAACATGGCACTAATTTAAAAAAAATAAATAGCCAGTGTTTTTGTAAATAATAAAATATGAAAGAATGGCCGGTTGAGTAACTCGAATTGTCTTCCTTTGTTTTTCATGATTCAGCCAATCAACGTTCAGCAAATTGAACTTCAGGAAAGTAAACCAGACTCCTTAAGTACCATCCCTGAAAGTTTGGTATTTTAGTCCAACATGTAACACTATAGTCACTAAGGGTGTGGACTATCTGTAACTGATAGCAATAAGCAGGAACCTTTATTGTTGGCATTGAAATTTTATCCATATAACTAGCCATTCAGCTAAAACAGGATTTTCTGTAGAATTGAGAATAACTAACTATAATTAAAAAAATGCCTTCAAAAATATTTGTGTTTGCTCGTGTTAAATCTTTGGTCTATATATCTATCTTTCTTGATATCCTTTAAAATATTTACAATTCATATGAGGGGGACCTCAAAATAACCATAATTAATCTTTAAAAATCCCAACATTGGAAAGAAAGTTTGGGTCATTTCAAACTTAGTCACTCCCTCAAATCATGGCACACATTCAAACGATTGTTTTTTGCTCACAGAAATGCATTTTATTTTCTTGGCATGAACTCCAAGACAAACCAGTCACCTCAGATATCTCATCAGTGATCTGACAATGATCTTCATTGATTGCGTTGTGAACCGTTTCAAGATTTTCGTCATTTTGATTTGTTGAAGGTGGGCCAAATCATGGTTGGTCTTCAAGTGACATTTAACCAGGTTTGAAATACGAATATAACTTTCAGCCGCAGTTTCCCCCCAAAAGAAAGCAAAACTTTTCACTCACACACACAGTTCTTTTATCTATCCACCATTGCGGAAATTGTCAAATGTGCTTGCAAACACCAGAAGAAAAGCCACAGGAAACAAATCAGTCACTCCAGACCCACACCACGCAGCAGACTGCCTCAGAATAGTGTCAACTTGTGAGACCTAGCGACACAGTGTTTGTGCACCACAATCAAATTCCATTTGTGGGGGGTGGGATACCTCCTCATATAATAGGTTTTATTTATCCCACTTTATAAAAGTTATTAATTTAATTAAGGTTATTTTCTTAAAATAATAATCATCATCATACACTATAAAAAGAAGTTTGTTTTTTTTTGTTTTTTACATATGGGTTATTTGAGTACATAAAACAAAAGCAGTTATCAATAGCCATTCATATTTCAACACAAATTGAACCATTTTTATTACCTCGGCCAATGAGAGGTATATGTATTTGGTCACGTCTTTCCATCTATCCATCCATAGGATACCACCAAAGTAAATTGCAATTAAATTTTCTGGAAGGATGGACAATGGGGTGGTTAAACTTTGGGGCAGATTCAGGAATTTCTTTGATTGCGAGATAGTTTTCCGGTTTTTTTTCTATACATTTATGTATAAACTCATGTCTGTCCACACAATATCTTCAAAAGTTCCCAATAGATTTCTATGAGATTTTGTGGAAGGGTGGACAGTAGGCTACGGAAGAAGTGATTTTGGAGTGGATTCATGCACAATTACTTCCCCTACAGAATAGTTATATATGCACACCACATAATATCGCCAAAATTCCATGTATGTCCACACGATATCACCAAAAGTTCTCAATGAAATTTTGTGGAAGGCTAGGTAATAGGCTACAAAAGAAGTGATTAAATTCTGGGGCGGATCCAGGAATTTATTTTCCGATAGACTGATATTTTTCTGTTTTTTTCCATACATTCATGTATATGCTCATGACTAACCAAACGATGTCTCCAAAATTTCTCAATGAATTAGAATGTAATTTTGTGGAGGGGTAGACAATAGGCTACGGAAGAAGTGCTTAAATTTTGGGGCGGATCCATGCACAATTACTTTCCCTGAAAATGGCATAGGTATGCGCTCCCTGAGTGCTTTCTAGTTAGTTTTGTTATTGTGCAATAAAACGAATTAAATAAATTCTGTAACATTTTTAAAATACTGCCACTTTTCTACCAAAATTATTCAGAATGAATTTGAAAAAAACAAAACAAAAATCATTAAAACAATTAACAAATTTCTTCAGTTTTTGTGATGGGGGGGGGGGGTTCTGAAAGCTTAAAAAGTAAAATAAATAAAAAACAAACAAACAGCAAACAATGATGGCATCATGCAAATTGACTTATTACTAAAGATAAAAGTTATAACTGCTTCTAAATAATATTTTAACAAATTTTCTGTCTTGTAACAATAATGTAACATTTAAGAGGGAACACAAGTTTTTAAGATAGGATGGAGTATTTTTTTTTTAACACGGGGTCGGGTTTTGCTTGATTATTACATCCATAATTAATTTACCTCTGCCAACGAAGTTGGAACAGGTATATGTATTAATTCATGTTTGTCTGTCCACACAATATCTCCAAAAGTTCTCAATGAATTTCAATGAAATATCTGGATGGGTAGGCCATGGGGTAAGGAAGAATTGGTTAAATTTTGGGGCGAACCAGGAATTTCTTTTTCGATTGAGAGATATTTTTTTCATACATTTATGTATTCACTGATGCTTGCCCACACAATATCTCCAAAAGTTCTCAAAGAATTTCGATGACATTTTGTGGACGGTTGGCTAAGGAAAAATTAAATTACAGGTTGATCCAGAAATTTTCACTGTTACTTCCCCTACATCTTAGCTATATATGAACTGATTTTCATTCAGTTTTTAGTGACAATAACATTAGCAGAGGCATGCATTCTGAGTGCTTTCTAGTTCTTACATGATTTTTTTCTCTGAATAAGATAATTTCAAAAAGATAGAAAGCTATGAAATCCTTTTCTGCAAAATTATTTGTACTCTGAAAAGATGAAGTTCTCAAACTGTTTGAAATCTGAGTTCTTCCATATTTGAAAAACAAAAAAAAGTATTACCCGCTTTGATTACAAAACTGGTTTATTTTTATGAATTTAATCTTATTACTATCAAGGATTTTTCTCCTATAAACAAACCCCACAATTATAAGATACATTACTTTCAACTTTTATTCACTGTCATAGTTTTTATTTTTTTTAGTCATCAAAAAAGAGTCCGAGAAGGTGTTCATCAATATTTTTATATACTAAGAATATCTTCTCTTTTACTTATCAACGTTATTATTTTTATTTTTTAGCCAATTTTTCCCCAAAATAATGTTCTGCTTTTTTGTTTGTGTAACAAATTATTTTCACACCTGATTAACTTGGGGGAATATCCTTCTTTATCCATCCTAAACTTTGGTCTTACCCTCGTAACAAATATTGATTTTGAAGAATCACCTAGGGTATTTGACAGTGGCACTTCGAGATAGTCTTTGAATCAAAGTAGAAGCGGATTTAAACTTTTTATTGCAGGCATCCCTCACTCAAAAATAAGAATGGTACTACACAATTTTCCAACCCCCTTTAATACATTCTTGTGAATATACAGTATTCAAAGTATGTTCCAGAAGTGTTGATTTGGGAATTAAACTTTTATTAGCAGTATATTTCAATTGTACAAAAAGAGGCAAAAAAAAAAATTGGGAAAAAGAGTTTATTTACTTACCCCGCTGGCAAGGTTTTCTTGGCCTGAGTTTGCAAGTTTTGGTGGAACTCATCAGTTTGGTGGGCTTGTGAGGTTGTCTGAAATATTGGACCACACGTGCTAGAAGCCAACACATCTTTCTGAACTTCTTGTCGTGTTTTTCTATTGTAATGCTCACTCATTAAAAGTGTTCGTCTACGAATCTCAACCTCTGTTTGAGAAAGTTCATATTTAATTTGATTTTCTGTTGCAGAAGAAGAAAATAAAGTGGAATGCAAATCATTATTATTCGCTGGGGACTGCAGGAGTAATTCAGATGATAATGGAGAAGGACTGTAAAAGTCTAATGAGTTTAGATTCTTATTGTTCATGGCTGAAGATAAATTTCTGTCCTCTATAGATAAAGATATATCCGATTTGTTCTCATAATTATGGTTGGTTGGCTCCAGAGGTTCACTCTTGATTTTCTGACACTCAGCCTAAAATGAAAAAGAAACACATAAAATTCCACTTTCCACAAATAAGCAACAATTCTTCTTTGTCGTGAATCTATAAGAACATTGTGCAAAACATGATGAAAACCTAAATTAAAAAGTTGGTTACAATTCATTGAAAATAATATTTTCAGATTTGAGTAAAGCATCAGAGGAATAACCTATTTGAATCAATATTCCAAGCTCTACCAAACTCCTTTATAATTCAAATGGTTCTTCGGACAATTGAACTCCTTGTTATTTGTGTTGTAAACACGTTTCGCCCGATCCATTCTTCGGCCTTCTTCAGGTCTAAAATCCGAGTATGATGGGTTAAACAGAAGTTATGTTTATAGCACATGGCCCAGGTGTTTCTGTGTCTTTGAACAGAGAATGATGTTGGAAGCAGAGAAAAATCAAAGAGGCAGCTCACATCAAAATGTTGACTAAATGCATTAGCCAGACAAGTGCGGATTTCAACTCAATGTGGCTTCCACTTCTCAACAAATCTAAACCCGACAAGACAAAGAGACAGAAACACCCAGGCCATGTGCTATAAGGGCTACCCGCCTTTAAACATAACTTCTGTTTAACCCATCACGCTCGGATTTTACACCGGAACAAGGCCGAAGAATGGATCGCCCGAAATGTCGTGTCTACAAGACAAATAACAAGAAGGAGTTCAATCTTCCGAAGAACCATTTGAATATTAATGACCCTTTTCAAAACTATAGAAAATACCTTTATAATTATTTTATTAGCTTAAAAAAAAAAAAAAAGAACATTCAAAATGACATACATCAAAAATGTTGAAAAGACTCTCCAAGGAAATAAAACCTTTAAGTTTAAAATAATAAGAGAATTTAGTCTAAAATAGTGATTCTCAAACAGGAGGCACTTGGCTCCCAGGGGAGGGGTTTCCTAAACTCAGAGGAATTTTAGCCAGGGGAGAAACATATGGAAAATATAATGGTGAAAAATTCAAAATGGGGAGAAATTGAGGAAACCCTGGTTGGCAACCAGTGGCGGTGCCAGCGTTTTGTACCAGCCCGGGCAAGGTTCGGACAGAAAACTATGAGGACAGGTAAAGTTTTTAAGTAATAATAAATCAAATTCAAAGTCACTTCTCAATGTAATTGGAAAGTTACAATAAATAAAAAGAATGAGACATGAAAGATGGCAACATCTATTACAAGTTGCAATAAAACAAACTACACAACAGCCATTCTCCTGTTTTGCAGCGAAACGAACGACAATGTCTTCAAGATTCAGGTTTTAAGCATGTGGTCTATTAAGACTACATTTTGCAAGCACGGGCAAGGCTGCTGGGAGCACGGGCAATGCCCAGGCTGACCCTGGCTGAATTTGACCTGGGACACAAAAAGGGGGACTACTGTACTTCCTTCACTGTTAGGAAAGCATGTCAAATAGATTGTTTTGAAATTTTATAAACATGCAGAAATGCTCATGCCACTTCATCTGATTTGTATATTTCTTTAAATTGAAAAAGAGCAGAACCTATGTGATAAAAACATTCGATAAAATATATAGTGGAAAACAGTATACCTATCTAGTCTTTTTGACTATCGTGAATATTTACTTTTATTTACTGTTTATTACACATGAATATGCTAATGTATAGGATAGCATTTAACTGAATACTTTGCATTAACTTTATATAATCCAGTTTAACAAGCCTTATTTACAAATTTCATTCATTCATCCAAAAAGTTGATTGGCTTATTATTGTGTGTACAGTATATATATTTTTAAAAGAAAAAACATTAATGTTTTAAGCTCAATTCATTTGAATTTCACATAAGAAATGTCAACATCCAAAACACACTGAACTAAACTTGCATGTTTTTTTTCTTTATGTGTTACCTGGTAATAAATACAGAATATCACAGATTTGAATATTTGACATTTTAAAGTATGAAAGGAAAATGTTACTGCAGAATCCCTTTCAATCCCCTTCTGGCACGACTGCTTCTTTAGAAGAAATCAAAACATCAAACTATTGGGTTGAAACAACATAAATGGACGTTTTTGCATTGCATTAGTAGATCCTTTTTTTTTTCACATCGTTCCCTTCCGGTTCTGCATACATCTATATATCATTTTAAAGCTCTGTATCTCCTCTTTTGGGTGTTTGAATTTTTTGATTGGTTTTTATATAGTATCAAAGCCAAGATGAATAAATGCAATTTTTGTGTCATTATGTTCCACCTGTGTCATTGCACTAGCCACCTGAAACATCAACAGTGCTGGGAGGGGGGGGGTCAGCTTCAGAAGGGATTATGCATGGCTGATTCCAATAATTTGCTTCTGGTGATCCAGATCTCCAAGATGAGCCTGGTTGTGATTGCAAATTGTCACTCGACAATGAAGAATTGAGGGCAACTCAGGTGTTGGGAGCAAAGCTGGGGGTTGCCCGTACAACAGTCGGAAGACATCGGACACACATCAACAAAGTGAAGAAAATGCAGAAATGGGTACCTCATGATTTGACAGCTTGCACGGTTTGATACTTGTTGCAATTTGCTTGTTTGTTTCAAATCGATTCATTCAAAACTTTTCTTGATTGTGTGCTTACTGTTGATGAAAAGTGTTTTCTGTATGATAATCGGAAAATTGGCTTTCTTCAGGTTGACAAACAACTTGCCCCCCCCCTCATCTCGCCCCCAAAAGATCCTCCTGACCATTTGATGGTGCTGTAATGGAGTAATCCAGGATATACTTCACAAACCACCCAGCAAAAACTGATGCAGTTAGGGAGGGTGGGGCAAGACTTCAATGACTTTCCCCACTCCCTATTCACAGGATTTGTCCCCTACCGATTATTACCATTTTTCCTGGGCCTTAAATATATATACAAGGCAGTACAGTAAGTGTACATCAATGCAGATAATGTAAATATGCCTTCTAGCAGTTTGTCAACTCCTGTGACCACAGTTTTTACCTTGGAATAAAGTCACAGCCAGATTGTTGGCAACATTATGTGAATTCTAATGGTTCTTACTTTGACTAATAAAGTTGTGTTTAAGCCGAGTTATGATGTTTTAAAGTTTGTGGTTCAAAACGCGCACATTTTTTTGTTCCAACCTTATATTAGGTTATATGGTTGATTTGGAGTTACTTTTTCTGGATGCTAATATACACCAGACTCCGTCTTTGGTTCATCTATTTGGCGTTTTGTTAATTTTCATTTCACAAAGCAGACTTCTAACTTAAAATTATCAAATCCTTTAATGTAGAAGACAAGTATAGAGCAAAAACACATGCAAAAGAAATGAGAGAATTCAGATTATTGATCAATTTCAATTACTTACAGCAAAATAATTTTAAAAACACCTTAATCATGGAATTTATGTCACCTTCAGACATTATTTGGGTGATTGCTAAAGTCGTTTTCTATTGTCATAAAATGTTCTATCACAGATACTAATCTAACAAGAAATAAAAATTACCCCTACCTATAACGATCAGTTTTGCACTTGTTAATAATCAAATAAACGATTAGACAGCCAGTAATGTTAAATTCCCTATGATAATTGATGTCTGATAATGACTCCTGTCACTCTTCTCCCCTCTTGCACCCAGCACTTCAGGCTAAAATTTGCTTTAATCTGGAAAATGATTCATTCACGAGGAATGATATCACATTACCGATATTACGAACAAGATTACTTCATCATCTTTTACCAAGCCTATTACTTTAAATGCTAAATTTTTCAACTCGCAAGAATTATATTTTAGAGAAAAACACAAGAGAAATCTTAAGAAAACTTAAACTCGCTTCCAACTGTACTGACAACAATTTGGTTTTGGTAGCATGTTTTCAAATACATCTTTTTTTTGCTCTCCAATATTCGTCGTGAATTTTGTTGATAGTTCTGTGTTTTCGGCTCTTAGGAAAATGTGTGTGTAAAAGTTTATTTTCTAAGACACTGAAATCAAATATTTTGGCTGCTGTGAACGATTCTGAGTAAAAAGGCGTTAGAGAAAGAGAAACTAGAAACTTGATAGTCAAGTGTAGGAGAAGGGACGGACATTGCACCAGCAGCAAAACAAAAACAATATTAATAGTGGGAGGAGGAATTCATTTATTCAATTCCTAATGAGATCATTTAGACGAGAAGAATTCTTCAGGTTTTTTAATCGACATTTCATCATAAACAGACATATTTTGCTCACACAAAAAGAGGAAGTTGAGTTGAAGAAGGAACGAATGACGTCACTGTCAACCGAAAGTTAACATAAAGACACGTGTTTTTCGAGTTCACATACCAGAGTTTTTATTGTTAAATTGGCTGATTTTCTCTCATTTTATATTTGTTAAAAAAATGATTCACATCAACTAGAACGTTTGGGTATCAAGTGTATATCGCTCAGAAAAAAAGCCTTTTTTCCTTCTGGGGCTCTCCAAACAAAGTGAATTTATTCATCATTGTTTCTTGTGATTGACAGTGTCATCACCAACCACTGCACCAGTATTTATTCGGTCATTAATGTTTATTAACTGTTTTCTACAATAATGTTATTACTTCTGGTTCTGCCATCTCACCTTTTAGTTCTCTTTTGTTGTTGTATAACGGATTTTACAAGAACAAGACTAACCACAGGGTTTAATGGGTAAATTAAATTCCCTCGAACGAAACTAACTTGGATGATATGATTGCGTAATTAATTAATGATTGATTTTAAAATAGATAAAGTTTATTAATACTTTTAAGTCTCATATAAAAAAGAACCCTTTTTAAAAATGTGATGTCTTTTTTCCAGACGTTGACAAATAAAATGAGAATAATGAATTTCCAAAGAAAGAATATTACATTTATTTTTGTAGATGTCTTCGTCTTCCTCTCCTGTCATAAACAAAACAAGTGCCAAACATGATCGCTGGAGTTCTTGAAAAAAGTGGAACTCACTAAATTAGTTTATATTTGCCGCGTAAGTAAACTAGGATTTTACTTGTTTTCAACTGGAAATAATATTTTATTTTCAGTTAATTTTACTTAATTTGAGGTGGAAGGCAAAATATGTAAACATTTTAAAGAAAGGGTTGTTTGTTTGTTTAGGACTCAAAGTGGATTGTGTTTGTGTATTTTATTTACATACATTTTGCTTCATAAAAACTCTTGACAGCACAATTGATTTTCTTTTATTCAAGTGTGTAGAAAACAAATATTTAGAAAGAGAATTGTGATTTTTCATAATACAAAAATACGCTTTTTGAAAATCGGCCAGAAAGATTTGTTTTCTTTTATGAATTAATTTACGATGGAATCATGTGACGAAAACAATGAATGAATTGAGAGAATAAATAATGATCATCAATGTCTACACTGCGGAAAGTGTTTGTTTACTCTTAAAATTCTTAATTATTCACAATACTACTTAACTTATTGTAATTAATTCTTTCATCCTCGATGATTGTTAATGTTGTTAAAGTTTTGTTTTTTTTCAATAATGGGTTTTTGCAATATTAAACATTGTAAAAAGATTTTAAAACTATAAATAGATAAATACCCCCCGCCCCAAGTAGACCAGAAGACTGGACAATAACGAGATCAAAACTTTGAGCGAATTGCATACGAACGAAAACAAACAGTAATAATAACAAACTAGAAGTAGAAGAAGAGCAAGAGTGGTAGAAGGGAAAAAACTTACTTCAACTGTTGAGAAGAAATCATTTATGACTGGGTTGGAAGTAATTTCTTGCAGATCATGATCAACCTGAAGTGTTTTTGGAGAATAGAAATCATGAAGACTCTTGCTGGAACTGTATTCATTGAACTGACTGGCCCAGGGACACATGGGGGGTATCCGAAGGGTCATAGGTCGATTCTTTTTACTATCTGAAGTCAAATCAACAATCTGACAGACCTTCAGCCGGTTATTATATTCCTGTACAATCGCTGGCCACTGGGGACTCCAGGGAAATAGGGAAGGGTCTTTGGTGTCATAATTCTTGGAACCTCCCGGAAAATGCAGACTACATACACTTGTGTACCGGGAAGTAGTACGGAGATTGATGTTTCGAATGAGGAGAATCCAGGCCTGTCGACGTTCTCTGTCCTTGGGTAAAGTGTAAAAACGAAGCCCTCGGTGCCTTTTAGAATCGGCACAACAATACGGCACGCAGCAGTTGACGTTGGGCATATCGAGATGGTCAAAAAGACTAGCAAACCAGGTGGAGAGAAAAGAAAAAATATCCTTAAAGCATTAATAATGGCGGGCACTTCCCCCGAATGTATCCCATAATGCACCAGTAATGTGAGCAATGTGAGAGCGGGGGGAGGGGGCACCATGTAAGGCGAGGCGGGGGCACTGCGGGTTTCTCCCCCCACTTACCACTTTGTATGTCTTCTTTCACAGCAGCTGCGGTGTAAGGCTAAAAAAACATTAACAAACAACCGTTGAACAAATACAAAATTTGGAATTAGCGCTTAAATATATTTTGCAGTAACAAGAAATTGAACACTTGCAGATTGATAAGTTAAGTAGTTAGAGATTAGGATGAAAAGCGGGAAAAAGAGGTTTATTCTACCTTTTTTTTCAGCATAACTGGGTCTGTTACACTAGATTTCATAGGGGAGAAGAGAAGTCTTCTCTCTCAACAAAGGGGTCACTTTAATAAAAACCAATGAAGATGAAGAACCGACTTAAGTGCTATTGTGACTAAGAAGAATTATTTTTCTTCAATGCAAGGCAGGTGAGGTTCATTAAAGAGAAAGGGGACTCAAATTTTGAACAAACCCACTAGTCTAGACAAAAGAGTAGGTTCACAGCATTACCCCGGATTTTTTTTCGCCACCTGTTTTTTCTTAACCCTTGATGTGTCTATTTTATGATTCTGCATGTTCCCAAGCTGAAATAATGTGCCATGGGGTTCATTTTTAACCATATATGACACCTAGTTAGTGTGGCCTTATCCAAACTCCCAAAAAGGAGGACACTCTACCAGGGTACACCGGGAGTCCACAAAGGTATTACGGGGGGAGGGTCCAAAACGATATTGCAGACTGAAAAGAATGACTGGTACATATTGACTCTCTTGGATGATGAGTTGTAAATATATAACAGTTTTATATAAAATATACGAAACTAGCATTTCAAGGGAAATTATGAATCACCGCCACCCATATATGCTGTGTTGGGGTGATCTATTAAAAAATTGTAAAAGGAGTGATCAATGGATAAGTTACTTCTCTCGCCTTTTTTCTGGCTGTGATCACTAAAAGAAGGTCTGAATTTTCAACAACAAAAAAAACAAAACAAGCATGACACAAACCAAGGGATCAATTTGGCTTAAACTTACATTTCAAATTAAACCCCCTTCTAAGAACCTATTGGGGGTGGGGGGAACAAACGGCCACAAACTAAAATAGAAGTCAATATGTGTTTGTATCTTAATAGTAACTATTCTTTTGAATTCCTCCGGTCAGAATTGTATGGGAAAATGTATTCATTTGTCTTTGCATATTGTTTACTTAAAAAGTTATTATTTATTTTCTATCGTTGGGACATGAGAGGGTGACCATTTGTCGGGGAAGATGCCGGCTTACAAATTGGTGTCTGCCATGTCCAATAATAAAAATAAATAAATAAATAAGCGTGTAGGTTCAAGAGGAAATTCAACAAGGCAGAAATAACAATTTACAACTGAGTTTTATTCAGTTAAATTAACAACAAATAGAATATTGTTCAAAGGGAGGAAAAGGGTAGTGTGTGTTGCTGGAATTAAAAGTTCAATGTGCGTGTCTATGGAGAGAACACTCCACAAGTGTGTGTGTGTGTGTGTGCTATCAGGTGTGAGTAGCAGTTCATATGTGCGCGTGCGTTATGTCTATAGTAATCTCAACTTGCTGAGGCAGGGCGAAGAGAAAGGTGGAAGGAGAATGATATTGAATAACTTTTCCTGCGTTGGTGCTGATAATGAAACGAGAGTGGTAAGCTTGTCTGTGTTGAGTTGAAACATCAGGACTCTCTATGAAACTGTCTCCCTGTTCTCTTAGGAAACCAAAAACTCTTTGAAGTGTGATGCACCTTCACCGAGTCAAAGTGCTCAAATGAATCTCCCACTGCCAGTTACTTGACTGTCTTACTTTTAAGAGAAAAAATCGGCTCCTGGCGATGGTTCAGGAAGTCTGGCTCTGATTAGCTGATTATTATTTTAATGTAGCTATTTGAAATTTTCCAACAGTTTATACTTTTTGAAGGGAATAAGCAAATGGCGCGAAATCCTCGGAGCCTTTTTCTGCACAGAATTCGTTCATTTAAGTTTAAGTGACCATACACTATTTTTGATGTCCGGGTTCTGGTTCGCACTAGGTGTAATATAGAGTTAGAATGTACCCCAGCGGACATTATTACAACCTGTTAACAGGCAGAATCATAAAATAGACACTTCAAGGATAAAGAGATCATAGATTATAGGACAAACAGTTGATATTTAGTTTTGTCAGAAAAAATATAGCCGTGTGTATAATTTTTACTTATAAAGGATGGCCGACGCTGGGAGATCAGGTGCTGCCCCCCCCCCCTCTAGGTGGAAATGGGGCGAAAGCCATCCCATTGCATCAGAACCGCACGGTTTTGCGGGAAAACAAGAGTTTAATGTTTTTGAATTGTATAAATATACCTTTATTTTTAAGGTCCCGGATTGGAGAACCAGTTTGGAATACATTACATAAGAGCTGCTATTCCCCCCTTCAAAAACAAACGGACGTTCTTCC
>VCCN01004615.1:887742-902930 GCA_006491835.1 Architeuthis dux | reverse complement strand
GAAACAAAATACTTGTGGTTTATGTGAACTGTTATGACTAAAATGTTCAGAAATGTTTCCCTAGGATATTCTACAGTTGTTGCAGTAAAGGTTTCTTCTTCCATATTTGTTGCTGGTAGCTTTCTACTACACAGATTAGCTTCTACAGGACTCATCACAAAACAGGCCTTAAAATCAATTACTTTAGGATTACACAAAAAAAAGTATCACATAAAATCCTAGGCCATTAAAAAATTCCTAGTTTGTTAAAAAGGATAATTATTATTCAAAAGAAGGCAAAAATATATCAAAACTGTAGTATATTCTTTTAGACGTTGTATCAATACACTGTCACAATAGGAAGAGGAAAATTAACATTGTCATTTTCTGAATAAATTTGTTTGGCTCATTTCCATATTCAACTCGATAAATCACTTTATTTTTTAATTGAAAAAGATGCATTTTTTTTTTCGAACACCCGGGGAGTCAAAGTTAAATATTTTTGTGTTGTTATTTAAAAGAAAAAAAAGATAAAACCACCCAAATCAAATACTGTGTTGATACAAACAAGATCAGCAAAGCTATTTGGAATTTTATTTCAATCATATATAAAATCTTAAATCATTTAAGCTTTATTTTTTTTTAGAAGTTTTAAAAAATAACTTTTATCATTGGCTGATCATTTGAATCAAGGACCTGTTATCTAGTTTTGCGATCATGACCTTTCTAATAACTTTTAAAATTTTGTTGGAGTTGTTTCATCCACAAAGTTTATTGGATTACAGTCAACAGAAAAAGAGCCATTTCACACAAAAGCCAATTTGCTGAAATTCCTTTAAAAAAGATCAGTTGCAGAACCAAGAAGGAAGGGATCATTATCAGAATATATACATTTTGTAAAAAGTATGTTGTTTTATTTGATTTTTTATTAAGAAAAACAGAAATTTGATATAAAGCATCTAATAGGTCATTATTTTTGCTGTTGTTACATAAATAATCCTCAGTTGACAGAACTGGAGAAGAAAAAATATCACACCATAAAAATATCCAATTTTTTCAAATACCAAGTTGTGTTGTCATGGCAACATAAAGTAATTTGCATAAAGAAGCTTATAACAGCTCCATTTGATGAATGATGCATCTCTATTCAACAGTTAAAAGTATTGCTCTCTTTCATTTGAAGTTGCCGTCTCCTTTCCCCATGAAATGTTTCAAATAATAATATTTGTTAGAAGGAAGAACTGCTACTCAAGACAGACATTCTGTGGGTCACTACTGAGGGGAAGAGGGTCGATGAAGCAGAGATGAAGGTAAATGAAAGACACTGCTTTTTAACCAATCAGATTTTATGTACAGAATGTGTCTCCTTGATAGATTTCAGATTTGAAACTTTTCTCTGCAAGGATCAACACTTATACACAGATAACTGTTCCTGCAATAGGCACAATTTTTGTATGAAAACACTCATTGCTCTTTGTTCTCCCTCAGTTTTATAAAGGGGTTAACAAATCACTGTAGAACTAAAGGAACTCACTTCATTGATAGACTGTCCTAAGACACAAATGGATAAAGAATACAAAAAAAAGAAAGAACAAGAATAAAATTATGTACAAATTACAAAGCAAAGCAGTTGTATGTATACCAGTGTGATTTCAATCTTTACTTCCTTTTTAGAGGTTCTAAATCACTGGAGGACTTCATTCACAACCCAATGTTCATTAAAGATGACAGAGTATCAAATCAAGAATCATCTATCTACAATGAATAAGGTACCATTGAACACCCAGTTGTAACACCTGAAATAGTTTAGATAGTTGGTGGAGAGGAGAAATTTAGTTTTTCATATTAACACCCAAAATATTGACATACAGTGTTAAGTTGAACATTTTTAAAACTGAATCTCAGCTTATTCGATCTGGTAGGAAATAAATGTATTTTGATAATGCTCGTGTTAAACCAAATAAATAATTCATATGCAATATTTTATAAGCTTTGGGCCTAGCAACGGAAAATACGAGAAGTAAACCAACACTACATAGAACTTTGGCAAGCTGGTAGCTGTAAAATTTATGAAGTGTTCACTTTTAGGCACAAAATGTTTGGTCACTGGTTTGGCATAACACTGTTTAATAGTGACATCAATCTAAAAGCAAAAAAAAGCAAATTGTTTTGTCTAACATCGACACAGAAAGTTCACATTTATTCTAGACAAATTTTATGCAAGTTATCTCCCCCTACAATGTATTTTCTTACTATTGTATCGTTTATAAGGTAACTCAACGAAACCTTCAACTGTGTAGAACTATCTTCTAAGCTGTTTGAAATGATTTATGAAAGAGAACACCTACAATGTAATTTAAAACTGTTCATAAGATTTAAAACCTAACACTTGTAAAGTAAACTAAATTAAAATTAAATATGCACCTATGTGGATGGGTACAAAGTGGTATAGGTGAAATAATTCTCCATCTCTGTTAGCTTTGATCAGATTTAAATCCAGTATTTCCCCCAATATTCTTTTTTTCCTTACATTTAAAAAGAAAATTTAAATGTAAGAAATAATTCTTATCAGTCAGATAATTGCCAAGATTTTTCCAATGCTTATTCAGTGAGTTGTGTTTAAATATTACAGAGAAATCAAATAAATGAAGCAGATTCCTAATTTCTTAAAGTATAGCAGGAAATAATTTTTGTCATTAGGCTGAAATAAGTGAGATGCATGAACAATTGAGGAATGTTTGTTTAGATTTAAGGAAAAAAAAGAGAGAAAAAACTATCAACAATCTCAATGATTTTCACACTCAATTACTTTGAGGCTGTACAGAAAACAATATCACAGCAAAACTTCTTAAAATTCAACAAAAATTTCCAGGGTTAGTTTAAATGTAATAATAATCAAGAGTTTAACCATTTCCACGTTGCATTTGAAGAAAGCTGTCCCTGGTTGTTTTCTCATTTACTAACGTGAATGGGAAGGAAGAAAAAGAATTATAATTCTGATTATTATAAATTATTTGGCTTTCACGATGAATTTATGCTTTCCTTATTAGAACTGCCAAGAAGATGCCTACTGGGTTATTTCAATATGATACATCATATCCAAAAATAGATGTCAGCATTACAAATGGCATCTGTTGGTTTGTATATTCACAGTTGTCATGACAACAGGCCGCTTGAACATTCAGAAGACACGAACCTGTGTACACAGGAATGAATAATCATGAAGATCTAACATGTACAAATAACACACACAGCAAAGATATGGAATATGACCAAATATACACAGTGTAAATAGATCTAATATAACTGTAGCACCAATTCCGAATATGGTAGTACAACTTTTAATCACCTTAGGGGAAGGGAGAAAAAAATTAAGACAAAAAAATATATATATATATGTATATTTTTAACAAACTGCAGAAAAAAAAATCTTGAATAATGTTTGGCTAAATATCAATGTTGTTATTCATTTTACAAAATTGTTTTTCTGGTTGAGAGGCCAACCAACCAGAATACTCAGGTTTCTGCTAGCTTGAAAAAAGTTTGTATGGTCACAGATTAATCACAGGTATTTATGATGGGCACTGTTCACCTACACACCTGTATGCTTATCTGTAACACAAGCCCATACACAGTTCCATATCTACACAACATTTGTGAAGGCCAGAATTTCTGCCTGATTTGAACATTGATATATCGGCCACTTATTAGTCTTTTTTTGTTGTTTTGCTTACTTTTTATTTTTTCTACTGAACATTAACTATCACTATTTTGATTTTAATGGGCCAGTTTTGCACTTCTAACTTATGGGTCACATGATGAATATAAATTGAATGTTGATCACATGTGCGACACATATATTAATTGGCAAATCTTGACTGCTAAAAGTTGCAAGTTTCCTTTCACAGAAAAATGATCAGGTAAACAATATTAGTTGTATTAGTAATATTTATGTATCGGTCTATGAATTGGAACAGGAATAATAGTAATTGTAGTCAACATACATGCAGTGTTTGATGGGTAAGTTTCTGTGAGTGACTTGTGAATTTACAAGGTCACACTTTAAGTATATAGAATGTTGTGGTAATGTGGGGGATAACCAGATCAAACCTCGCTAAAGTTTATCTGTTAAATGCAATGGAAGACTCTTTACTTGGCTTAAATCTTTTGTTTATTTTTATTAATTTTGTTTTATTTCAAATCCTTGTAAAAAAAGAATCAATTGCTAGGTTACACCTTGCATGCAGGATGGTTTAGAATTTTGTGGCACTCAAACTCTGAAAAGAAAGACGGCAGTATATTGCCATTTCTTTTCTCTCTTTCTGGACACCTCCTCCATCCAATTTTGTTCTTTCTTTCATTTAGTTTTGCTTTTATTTTATTTTTGATAAACTCAAACTGGACTGTTCATATCTAAACCATCCCAGTTTGGGGGTTGCTTCTGCTTGCATATTTAATGAAATAAATGCAGGTCCTTGAGCAGGTGAAATGTTAGTAGAGATTCTGATTGCTTTAATTTTTTGGTTCATCTTCCACGCCATTTTCATCTTCATCTGTCATAACCGTCACCAGGGTACCTACAGCCTTGCCTACTTGGCCAGCCATGTGAAAGAGATTGCCCACACTGTTAGAAGCTGAAAAGACATAAAACATATGCATTTTTAATTGATTTGAACACTTTATTCATTAAATAAGGAACATAATTTAACATTCTGATAAGAGACTAAGGAGCTTAAAGATCAGGTGGTCATTAGAAGTTACTTGTGGTTATAATTTTGATATATCAATTTATTGATATTTTTTATTCCTATATAGATGAATAGATGTATGTATAGAGTCTGAATACTAAAAATTCTGAAATCTAAAAAGAAATAATAATATGAATTACAAAACTTAGAAATTAAAGGGAAAAGAATTAATGAGACAGAAATGGCCCTTTTTCTCATGTAATATTTACATCAAAATATTTGAGTAAATTTTAATGGAAACAAAGTTGATGAGAATAAGAAAAAACAGTTTCACATAAAGAAATATTCATTAAGAAATTTTTTAAAAAATTAATTTCTTTTTGTACGAAATAAAACAGTTTTTATTGAAACCTTTCAGGCTGTTTTGGCATGAAAAACTTGGCCCAAGATTGATACAGGTTTAAAATGTAAGGAGTAAAGATAAGAAGAAAACAACAATCGATTGACTTACATCGTGGCTCATAACTGGGCGGACTGGGGATTTCAGGAAGATGGTCCTCTTCTTTTTTATGCCTTGGCCCTTCAGAGGCTGAAAAAAAAGAAGATTCTTTGTTCAATCAGTGGAAAAAAAACCCCTCTTACTAGAAATTACAAGGGAGATAACTTTTTCAGTATAAAAAGTGTATTAATATATGAACAAACAATCGGCTTCAACAGAAACACATACAGGTCTTGTTAGTCACTCAATAGAAACTGCCATGTAACAAACGTCTTATGGCAGCATGACATGTTGGGGGTGATCAATTAAAAAAAGGAGGTGATCAATGAATAAGATACTTCTCCCGCTTTTTGTTGGATCACTAAAGTCTGATTTTTTTAAAAAACAAGCAAGTGATCAATTTAGCACTTCTAAAGCAAGTGATCGATTTAGCATAAACTTACATTGTAAATTGAACCCCCCCTCACTAAAAACCTATTTTGGGGAGAATCTTCACCCCACCCCCACCTAAATATTTTTTTTCTAGACATAAGGAGTGATTGTTAAAATTTTCAACCTTCTAGCTCCATTGGTATATAACCATAGCCAGTCAGCCAGCTGGACTGACTTGAAAACTGAAGACACCTATGTTGACAGTTTTGGTTGACGGTTTCTAACAGGTTGATTATCATTAATTGAGACCTATGGGATGCCTGATTAGTGATTTGGATTAATAATATAATCCAAAAGCTCAGCAACTTAGTTTATCAGCAAAACACTCTGTAAATCATTATGAATCAAATAATAAAGGAAAAAGAAACATTAACTGAAATGTTTTTCTGAAGTTCAACCTTATCTGCTGTGAACAATGTAGAATGATTCACACAGTGATGGGATTCAAGGGGTTTGCACCGGTGTGTGAAACCGGTTACTAAAATTACAGTTTGCAGAACCAGTTCTTGAAATATCATTGTCTACTCGCATGACGTTACTATATTTAGCGAAAATCTGTTGAAATATAAACAAGTGGCTTTTCTGTTTTCATTATCTGTTGAAATATAAGCAAGTGGCTTTTCTGTTTTCATTATCTGTTGAAATATAAGCAAGGGGCTATTCTGTTTTCATTATCTGTTGAAATATAAGCAAGTGGCTATTCTGTTTTCATTATCTGTTGAAATATAAGCAAGTGGCTATTCTGTTTTCATTATCTGTTGAAATATAAGCAAGTGGCTATTCTGTTTTCATTATCTGTTGAAATATAAGCAAGTGGCTTTTCTGTTTTCATTATCTGTTGAAATATAAGCAAGTGGCTATTCTGTTTTCATTATCTGTTGAAATATGAGCAAGTGGCTTTTCTGTTTTCATTAACTGCTAGGAATTCTAATACGTGCGAAGTTTAAAACAAAACTATTTTTCAAATTTGTTAAATTCATTTCAGACAACGAAAACTAAATAATGCAACCAATTCTAAAATCTATCGCTGTTTCTGTTTTTTTCATTTAAGTTTAAAACAATTTTTACCTGTGTTAGAACATGACGATAAAGATGAAATTGATATTTTGTCCTTGAAGGTTTCAACATGCGACAGATGAGTATGTATATCAGTAGTACACGGATATATAAAAGGTTTGTTCATTAACTATTGAAATGTTTCTTTCTAATTCGTTTTCATTTTTTTAGGTTGGTGTGCCATGTAAGTCAATATATTTATTTCCTGTACTAAATACGTAGAGAGAACAAAAAGACAGAGAGAAGTGAGAGCGGAAAAAAGAAAACGAAAAAGAGAGAGAGAACATGAAAAAGAACAGAAAAAGAGATGAGAGAGGAGGAGCGCAAGCTTGCACATTTGTGTGTGTGTGTGTGTGTGTGTGTAAGGATCTTTGTTTCTTTTTCGTTTTATTCAGACTCCTGAAATTGATATAGAAGTGTTAGGGAATTAGATAAATCAATGTGTGTGTCTGTGTAACGCTTTTCAATGAGCGTACTCTCACAGATATTATATTCTGATCTTAGACAAAAGTGTTGAGTGCGCCTCTTTGATCCTAGGCAGAGTGCACAGATACTACACTCTGATCATAGGCAGAAGTTCCAAGGAGCGACACTTTGATTCGAGGCAAAAGTGCCAATTCATGAGTAAATAATCCTGTCATTTTATGCTATGCTAAACTAGTGCAGTACCCGTTCCAAAAGTACATGTTTGGAAGAGGTGCTGACTTTGTGGTGTGTGTAGCAGTCTGCCATAATTGTCATGTAAAATAATTTTGAATGAAATATTTGTATAATGCTAGGAGAAGCAGAGCATCCTTGTTTTCATTTAATGGCCAACATGAAGCTAGCGATATAAAGATTATTTTTATTAGATTTCTCGAGAACCTCTGATCCAAACGTCAAACTTGACACTGCATTGCCTTGTGTGCTGATGAATGGTGAATGTCAACTTTGTACAATGGCAAGTTGGTGAGTAATTGCAGTGCACACACACACAGATTCCTTCAATTGTAGTGAGATATTTCGCACTACTTAAGAAAATGGATTCTATTTTTTTTAGAATTAAAACAATATCTTGAGCTAAAATTCAACAAAATGCTTCTAAGTTTGGAAACATAGTTTAATAAAATTTGTAATACAGAGATGAAATAATTACACAGTATTTTTTTTACAATGGTTTTGTCAATTCAACATTTGAAAGAGCTGAAACTTATTTTATTAAATTGGAAGAGTATAGATAAAATGATACTTTAAAGTTGTTACTTACAATGGTCTCGTCCATTTGACATTGGAGTTGTTGATTCCATCTGAGGGGTGAAGCGATAACGTACAGGACCACATGGGAGGGAACTGACTGATGAAGATGGAGTTGTCAGGGGTGAGGTTCTAGATGAATTGACAGAGACTGTACTATGGTCAGGTGGAGGCTGAAAAAGCAGTGTAATATGTATTATTAATATAAAGATAATAATACAACATATTGTTATGCAATATTCTAAAATTAATAAAGGATTTGTTGCTATACAAAACATTTATTAGAATCAGTTGTGTGTGCATTGATGCATTAGTATCTGGCTGCAATCTGGTTTCTTTAGATAATAATGTATTGTCTCCAACTCAGGAAGAATGGAGTATATTAAAAAAAAAAAAATGAACATTATACTAGTATGATTTGAATCTAACAAAAACAAAAGTATAAAAAGTGAAGCACAAGAATTACATAAAAATTGTATTAGGGATGTTTAGGTGCAAAAATCATTTTTTTAAAGTCAATTTTTTCTTTCTCAAAGGAATAAGTAAATTTTATTTGCTCTTAGAACACATGCATGAAATGTGGCACACATCCAGCATAAACACAAACTGTACACAGATATTCAAATCTGATATGTAGTTAAAATTAAACATACTTATAATGAAAAAAGTAATTTTAAAATGGTCTAAAACTTAAAAAATCTAGGATTAAAAGATTTGATAATTTCAGCTCTAGAGATTAAAATGAATATCTCTTATCCAAATTAGTTCAACTGATCCAAATATATTTTAGTTCAACCATACAAATATATTTTACTACAACTTGAAAACATGTATAGAATATATAAACAAACCTTATTAATAATATAGTCAGCAGTAAGATTTTTACACAATAAAATTTTGATGGTTCAAACCTTATCAGCAGTATATTTTCTGAAGACTTAAAAGTTTAGGTACACAATATACAAAATTTGATTGAAATCAGTTCAAACATCTTTGAGAAGATTAATTTTTATAAAGTAGATATCTGATGAGCAAGAAGATATCTGTATTTCTCTTTTTACCTGATCTAAGAGTTGTCGTAACCTCTGCAGTTGGGCTTCCAGTTGCCTATTGTGATCTTCTAGAATGCGCATTCGAGATTCAAGTCTGCCTTTGTGCTGTCTTAGTAATTTAGCTTCAGCAACCATCTCAGCATCTCTATTAGCAGCAGCTTCTTCGTCTGACCGTGGTTGACTGCTTTCCCTTGAGTTATGAGCCTGGCACAACCGGTCATATTCTGCTTGGAGATTTCTAGCAAACAAGTAAACAAACTTTCAGTCACACATGAACAGACATGACTAGCAAAATAGCTTAAAGATTTTATTAAAAAAAATATTGTTTAAGAAATGTGTAGCTAAAGTAACTAAAAAGAAAATTTATTAAACAAAACATTAAATAGAATCACCTAAAATAGAAATTATGCTAAATAATGCCTTCATTTTTAAAGTGTTATTGTAGTGAAATCAGAACTGATCCTATCTTACCTGAATTATAAATCGTTATAGTTTGTAATGATTTTACCTCCGCAAGTTTTCAATGGTAGGTATCACCATTGTGACACCTACCCGTAAGCTATAGATGACCATACTCCATTCATGTATCATAAATTAAACAAAACACATTATTGTGAATCCCTTGTAATTTTAAGATACAGGATGAAAATGAAGTTGGTATAGTTTAACTATCAGATGAATTTAGGTAAATGAAAATAGAAAAAAGTTGATAGAAATCTTTGAAGGTTTACTTGTTTTCTTCTTCCAGATCTTTAATCATGGCTTCAAGTTCTGACCGTTGATCAGCATCTACAGCCATCATAATTTGCATAGGGCTCCTCAACTGCAAACAAACAATTTTTTATCAACAAATCTTGGCAAAAAATGTGTTCAAATAAATTCTCAAATGATTATAGTGTACAATTATTCTCAAGTGAACAAATTTGATATCAAACATGTCTACCTCTGCTGATGAACCAATAACACAATGTTTTCATCAAATGAAGAATTAGAAATTACTCAATGAAAACTTCTATTTCAGTTCAGAATGAGTTTGACTGTAAAACATTCTTCTCACAAATAAATAAGTACACCCCTACCACTATGAATAAAATATGAATATGTAGCCATCCAAAGATGACAAAAAAATATTTTTGGCAACAGAGTTTCAATGCTGTAGAGTTTGGTCATAAATAATACCCGATAATATCTGTTTTGATTATATAATGTTCCACTAGAAATAATAAATCCTGCTTTGGTTTAGAAGAAAATTAACTTTCTATTAAAAAGTGGTAGGGGTGTACTCATTTATGGGTGATACTGTATATATGTTAGTATATGTGTGCATGTGGTTGTCATTTTCATTGAAGTTCTTTTGATATCAAATTAATACTCAAATACTGACACACTATCAGTATTTGGATGGTCAGTAAATAATTTACAAGCTCAACCCAATAAGAAATAATTAACATAAAAATACAGTAGAATAATTCATTCAGGCTCGGTTAAGTAAATGCTTATACATTGAGAGGCCAAAAGACACTACAAAAATGTGCACGTTCTATGATAAAGTAAATATGAAACATTGTGATTCTAGGGCAGCCAAAAATATTAGCTGAGTAATTTGCAAATATTCTTATCAGTCAAGAAATAAAAAGCTGAGTTTGAAGCAGGTCAATCTTTATTTCAAAGAGATTAAAATGAATAACTAATAAAGTAAATGATAATTTATAATTTCCAGTTATGTCTATCTAAGAAATGGCAAATGAAAATCAATTGGTAGTCAATTGCAATCTGGTATTGATTTGATTGTAGATCAAGCAGTAGTATCTGTGCAAGTTAGCTGCATGATTGTTGGTTGGCTCTCCTTTTCTTATATGACCATTATGTAGGCACAAACACATGGTTCATATTGATAGTTTCATTTGTAAATCACATGGCTATGACTGGCCTGCTTCTACAGGGTTTTAAAATAATGATATCCATAGTTGGACTTTCACACATTCTGAGGAAGCAAACTCAGTTTTAAAAACAAAACGAAAGAAAGAAAAAAAAATTAGCATATTTATGTAAACTTGTAAATATACTTACCACGTTTGAAGATGTATCTCCATTAAGACTTTGACAATATTGTGCTATGAGATGATGCTCGTCTTCTCTATAAAGACACAGAAATGAAAATAAATTATTTAAAAACACATTTTTATTTTTTTTTGTAATAAACACTGTAAAGCTTATAGAATACAACCAACAAAACAATGTAATACAAAATATGTTCATATAATTATATAAAATAAATAAAATTATGTAATTTTTTTTTTATGGCTCAACTCTTGTCTGTTCATGCTATCACTATGGAGAACATGTTGCCACAGACAATTGCCATCGACACACGCTGAAACAGCTAGGTGGTCTTGCATGGTTCGTCATAGTGTTGAGCAGCTTTGGAGCCCATTCAGCAGATGAGCTTCAATGCTTTGGGGCCAATCAAGCCAGAGGTCTTGACCGCAAATGGTACAAACTCATATCTATCAGTCAGTTAGCGATATTTGGCCATCTTCCACTTGTCAGCCTGTCCAGTGATGGTTGTCGAGATCAGGTTGCCATTTGCGAATGAATCACTGCAAGTGGCATCCCAAATTAGTAGTTTGCGGAATGAGAATGGGAAAACAGTTATCCAGTCCGGGCATTTACCATCTCCACAGTTTAGGCCAATGGGCTTCCAATATGGTGGGTATTCCGGCAGTGTTGAATCACCTTTTAATAATGTTGTTGGGGGCAGTGTGGTGAGGAAGACAATCCGTCTTGAGGTGACGTGAGGTGACAGATTGGTCAATGGTTTAATGGTTCATTGTTTAATGTTCACATATTTGAGCAATGTATATAAAAACCAAAACATCTTTTGCTTGTCAAATTTTCTTCATTTTTTTTTTTAATGAATAATGAAAGAAATATGAGGGCTGTCCATAAAGAAACCGAACTGATAAAACAGTGCACCAATAAAACGTTTTAGCATGCTTGTTATGTTGTGTAGCAGTGACTTTGACCTTTCATATGAAACAAACTGTATCATGCAACATTGGTTAGTATTTGAGCTACATATGCTAGATTGAGCATGGGTGTAGTACGTTTGGCATTTTTTCTTACCAAGTCAATGGATGACAATCACATTGAGATTCTGTGATTCGTGGAAATCGTTGCCTGACTTGTACAGATTCTTACCTTTTCAAAAACTCCACAGACAGCGAGACAACAATTTCCACGGATCACGTTGATTTGGAAAGAAAAAAAGCCAAACGCACTACACATACGTTTATTCCAGCATGTGTGGCTCAAATACTAACCAACGTGGCATGATGCAGTTTGTTTCATACGAAAGTTCAAAGTCACTGCTACACAACATAACAGTAGCGAGCATGCTAAAACATCCCATTATATTGTTCAGTTTCTTTATGGATTGTCCTCTTATAAGCACAAAAACAAAGCTTAGTCCTTTAATTAGTAGGCTGCTAGAAACACACAGATGATAAAATTACTCAAAATAGCAGATAAATGGAATTTTTAGTTTTTAAGCAGTTTACAAGCAATTTGATAAATTCCTTTTCTGCAGAAGTTAGATATTCTTACTAATGTTTCTATAATAATAAAGAATTATTGCCTATGAATGTATCTTAGAGTGACAAAGGTAGAAATTGATGTCTTTCTTGTAATTAACTTTCTAAGTTTGATTTAATGGTAGAATATAATGATGCATTATGATGAAGTGAGGAAATTATCTATATTCATCTCAGGCACAAATATCTTCAGATTTTTTGCCATTGACCAGATCCTAGAACTGCTACCTCCAACATGAAATGCATCCCATAAAACTATTTTAGTGCTGATATTTTCTATAGTTTTAGGAAGGGTCATTAACATTCATATAGTTCTTAAGATGATTGAACTCCTTGTTGTTTGTGTTGTTAACATGACGTAGCAACATGTTGACTGAATGTATTAGTCAGACGAGTGCAATGTTCAACCCGATGTGGCTTCTGCTACTCAACAAACCCAAACCTGACAAGGCAAGGATAAAGAAATGCCTGAATCCTATGTTATAAGGGTTGCCTCCTTTGAAATTAAAAATTTGTTTACCCCATCACATTTGGATATGACATCTGAGGAAGGCCGAAGAATGAGTCAGCCGAAATGTCATGTTAACAAAACAAACAACAAACAAGAACGAGTTCAGTCATCTGAAGAACTATTTGAATATTCTATTGCTCTACAATGAAGTTCTTCATGCAGAGTAAAGAGAAGCTATTGTTATTAAAAAAAACATTCATAGCTTGTGATATTATTGTGTAATTTCAAATATTTTAATGTATCTGTGGCTTCTAAAGCAATTTAATCGACTTTGAAACTTTAGTTTACAAATTTTAATTTTATAAACCAAAAGATCTAATTATTATTTAGAGTTCTATTCTGATCTTTCCAGTCTTCCTGAACAAAGAAATTTAAATGATCTATTCCCATTGTTACTACTTTACTTGTGGATATTTACATCGGACAAATTGATTCAAAAAACAAAATGATTACTCAGTATCATCGGCAAAAGTTTAGAGAGTTTGATATGTAGCAAAAAGTACAGCACTTATCAAAATATTGTAATGGAATAATATAAATGAATACACAATCCAAAAAGAAATCAGTTTAGAAATGAAAAGTGTAAAAAAAAAAGAATAGAAAATACAAAAACTTATATTACATAATAATTCAATAGTTAGAGCATAGGACTGATGAGTCATATGACTCATATGAGTCATATGACTGATGAGTCATAATGACCAATGTATGACAAAGTGGCAAAGGAAAGGACACATTAGTATTAGTGCTGAATTAGTAATATCTGCAGTCATTAATTCATCAAGGAAAAAAAACTAATTTCAAAAGAAAGCAAAGGACTTCTCCCACACCCAAAGAGTATAAATAATTACATATCTCATGTGGAGTAAGGAAGTGTATTAACAATAACTCAGCTAAGAGAAAAAATTCTGATATTAAAATTAAAGTTGGTGAGAGCTTTTAGTTGGGGAAAACACTCAGCACTGGTATAAAATGTTCTTAAAATTTCATACATGATATCTCAAATAATGTTCATATAGTAAATCTAATGCGTATTAAAAATTGCTAAGAGTTTGGATTTTCCCCAGCAATTAGGTGGAAGAGAGTGAAATGGTTGTGTACAAATGTGTACAATTGTGGACAAATCACACAATTTATATATAGGATCGGTGTAAAAGTTCTAGTAGACTAACATATCACACTATGGAAACAAACATATAGCCCTGATTTTGAATTAATGTTAGTGCTGTGTTATCATATAAATATACAGTGAATAGTTTGTGAGAGTTTTGTATAACTCTAGATAAATCAGTGTGCAGTGATGGTAGCATTGTGCTGAAGTGTTGCATTAATATACTGGAGAACAGAGAAAGAAATAATGCTGGCAGAAAGATTTGTAAAATAAAGCCTCATATGGTGTATTAATTGGCAGTGAAGATGAAGTTTTTGAGAAAAGTCAAGTTCCAAAGAGATGAAGATTAGACCTAAATAATCTGTATGGATTGTTTTAAGTTATACTTACAAAGATGGAGGTACTCTTATACTTGGGCTGAATAAATACAGCAAAATTCAAAATCAAGATTTAAACTTTTCCATATTTAAGAAAAGCTGTTTGATTTTCTACCTCAAAAAGAAAGTTACTAAATAATTCCAAGGCATATTTATTTTTTCAAATTTGACATTAAACTCAGGAATATCAAAACAAAACAAAAGAATTGTGAGTATAATGAGGACATCGAAATGCTTTCTTCTTTGAATTTTAACTGAAATAAGAAATTAACAGTTAATGTGATTGAGAAGATCTGTTGAAAGACTAAAATTAAAAAAACTAAACATTGTCAGGAGGCAAAATGAAGCACATTGGAATGAAACCCAAAGAGTCTAACAGTCATAAGGGCTCTATAGAAATAAACTAAAAAGTAAGGCATTAAATACATTTTTTGTTTTATCAATAAAAGCTTCATGATATATTCATCCTTTTTTTACTTCTGAGAAGGAATGTTGTCTTTACATGGTACTTAGTTGTTGCAGCATTGAACTTGGATGTCAAAAAATCAATCAATGAGTGCCAAGAGGTGAGAAACAAACATTAATAAATAGAGAAAATCTCTAACATAAAAATGTTGGCAAGTGGGACTAATCAGAAAAAGAATATCACCTAATCTA
>VCCN01004615.1:872029-883038 GCA_006491835.1 Architeuthis dux | reverse complement strand
TTATTTAAGAAAAAAGATTTAACTATTATTTAAGAAAAAAAAGTTAAAGATGCCAAACGAAAATCTTAAAGTCCGACATTATAACAAAATACAAAAGTAAAAAAACTGAAAGAAAGAAATTTAAATACTTTAAGGATTGCTAAGTGATTATAAAATTGTAACCTTCATTAATGTTTCTCTCAGTCAAATTTGAGTTGAATAAGCAGTAGTAATAATAACAATAATGAAAAATGACATAATTTGTACTTGCAAACCAAGAAAAATGAATTCAAACAACAACAAAATTCTCTTTTTCGTAGCAATCAGTTTAGTACTTGTATGAATTTCCAATACTTAGTATACTTACTGCAATTAAACGTTAAAAAAAAATCCTTTAGCATTTTTTCAGTTTCTAGCTTCAGTGGGTAAGTGCCATTCACTGATGCTAAAAGGATACTAAAGATTAAGTGATCATTGTACTTCGATATTTATGAAATTAAAAATATTAAAACCATCGTTCTAATTTGTTTATCATACTTGACTTTAAATTATGACATTGGAAACTTCAATTGATCAAAATAGAAATAAGTAATTTATTAAGAGTCTGGATGAGAACCATCAGGAATACTTATTTAAAAAAGACTATCTTTTTGGGGGGTTTATTATATTTCACACATATTATTAAATATTCCACTTTATCACAAGAAAAGTGATCCGATATTCTGCAATTCTGCAAGTTGTATTAAAATAGAAAATGCATTATGATTGGTTAGAAGGATTTACATATCTTGTTCTGTTGTAGAATTTTTTAAATACTGTCATTTACTTCCTATAATGACTACAGAATAGGAAAATAGAAAGAAAACGATTAAAATCAAAGAAGTTTCTTCAATAAATTGATGCCAGTAGAATATATTTCCCACCCTCCAAAAATATGCATCCAAATCACATTTAGAGATATTTTTTTGTGATTTTAATCAATAAAGTCAAACAGTAATACAATGCTATGAAAGAAATAAAAGATAAATAAAATGTGATCTTAAAATGCAGCAACAAAAATAAGTTGTAATTTTAACAACTTATTGAATAAGAGAAAAATAGGAAAGTAATCATAATGAGTTATGAACACTAGATAATCTATAATATCTCAGAACTTAGACTGTTGTTCTACTCATGACTTAAGCTCTTAACACAATACTGAAAGAATAGATATAAAAAAGAAACCATATTAAAAGTTAATAATTGTTAATGGAAACTTTACTCACCCTCACATGTTGTGAAGCAAAATGCAAAGAACTAATATGTCTGAGAGACGACTACGAGGGTATCATTAGTGGCTGAGTTCACAGAGAAATCTTTCAGAGTTTCAGCAACAGACACTGACTCACTTGTTTCACTATTAGTTGAGCAAATGCCAACTTAATATTTGATTTTCAATCCACAAAGAATTAAGTATTTATATTTTTATAAACTAATTCATTTAGCTGGCCAATCCTTTAGAAGTCAAGGAGAGAGAGAGAGAGACATTTTTCCTTTGATTAACTTTGCTGCCCCATGGTGTGTGAATAGAAGAATAAGGAACATTTTTATTAACTCTTCTCCCATGAAACTCTATTCATTCTTAGAATTCATATGTTTCACTAGAAGGTCAGTTACAGGGAACAACAAGCTTGTATTAGTGGTTTTGTAATACATCGGCCATTTATTTATTTTCCTTGATATTAATTAGTTTGTTATCTATCAACTTTAAAAGGTTTTAATCATCAAATAAAGATTGTATAAAGAGACAAACTGTTAGCATTAAACATTGTTAGAATATTTTTTTTCAATTTTGGATGGAGACCACCACCTCAAAAGCTAATGAAAAGCTAGGCTCACTTTAATTTTTAGTTCTTTATGCTCTTTACAACTTATGCAATATGTATTTTCAAATAGAGAAAATTTATAAGCAATATGTCAATAATCATATAGCATCTATCTGTTGTGTATGAAGTTTTGAAATGCCTTTCTCAGTTTTCTTTTTAATCTAAGAGGTCACAACTTTAGATGTAATTTCTCATCCTAATTATATTCTTATAGTGGAAACTTACCTGCTGTGTGTCATTTTGTGAAACAGAACTATGATCAATATTAGTGACTGTTCATATAAATATGATTGCTTGTTTATATTTATTGGTTTAGTAGAATAGCAGAAAACTGACAACTAAAAGGTTGAAAGTCAACAAAAAAGAAAGGAAAACTGATATCAGATACAGGTCTTCTTCATTCTTCTCAATGACAAAAACACTTAGTACTATTAAAATTTTTGAGACCCATAGGCCACATCATATTAGTACTCACATACACCATATTTCTTCTATATGAGGTGTAGCTATTAAATAACGTGAATGGGCTTAAGTCCAACCACAGTGCACATGCAAGAACCATGTGGTATACATTGTCCAATGGGCAAGCATAAACAACCCCTGAAAGTTTCAATCTGCTCACATCTTCACTGTTATGCATCACTTGAAGTGACATGTTTTTCTGACATGTCATAAAAATGGTCAGTTCAAAAATCGAGCAACCCATCAATTTGAAACCTTTGGTGAAATTGAACAAAACACCTACCGAATCTTTTTGTATGCTAACTGAAGTTTATGGGGAAGAATGCATGTCACATACATGTGTGATCGAGTGGTATCCGTTGCTCGATTTTTGAACTTTTTCTTTCTTTTCGACTTTTTCACAAAGAAGCAAAATGAGTGGCCAATCATTTGTCTCTTTCTCCCTCTATGGATTTACAATTTTAGTTGATTTTTCTTAAAATAAGACAATGTCTTAACTTTATGAAATCTCTTTCATCATAATTCCAGTTGTCTGACAGCAAGCAGCAAGCAGGTAATTTCTTTTCTTAATATTAGATTATTATTATCTGAATATTATCTAATATCTGAATTCCTTTAGTTTGTTGACATACAGAAGTAATTAAAATGGTTGATAAAACATTTCTGAAAATTCCTATGTAAGATATATTTTCAGTCAAGTATTGTTAGAATATGTTATACACGATATAATTCTGAACTATCCTCAAATAAAATATTAAAATAAAGAGGAAGCCAAAATCCTTTATTTTCACAACTATTTATATATAATTAAAGGAGAAAGTTGGTTGCAGAATGATTTAATTAGTTTTCACAACTACAGTGTAATATATTAAATGAACTTCAATCCAATGCAATCATATATTTACCCTAATAGTAATATATAAGACCTTAATTTTAATTATCAAAAAGAATATTATAAAAAATCTAAAAAGATGATAATATGTTTGACATGCAATAATAATCAAAGGAATGTGATCAGAGAACAGTTTCAGAATAATTTATTTTAAATTAAAAAATTATGACTCAAATTTTGTATTTGAAATAAATAATTTTCAATAGAAACATTCAAACCAAAATAATTTGTTTTTGATTTTATAAACTTTCAGGACTATTTTCCAGTCTGGGTAATTAATAGATTATTCTTGTTTATTTAGTATACAGTTTATTTACCCATCAAAACAAATACCATACTAAAAGCGATGTATCTATTTTCTAAAGTACTCACTATAGTTGTTGCAGCTGGATAGAGGAGAGAGAGAAAGCAAGCTACAGTTATCAATAATATATTCAAGGTTTCACTTGTGCAATACTTTATTATGATATATGTGAAAAGCAATAAATGGGTTGTTGTTCTTATTCATTAAAATGTACCAATAATTTTAGCCAGAATCACCTTATTTTTAACAAACTGGAAAGATACAATGATATAGAATATCTATCAAATACAGAAAAAATATGATAGATGACAATAAGTACAATAATGAAGTTTGTAGTTATTTAACCCAAGTAAATACTGAAAATTATAATTATTGATTTATTAAAAATAATCTATTCAGATGATAGATCATTCAATAGAAGAGATGTACAGAAGTAACAAGTAGACATATCATTTGAATACAAAACTAACTAGCAAAGAGAGAAATGGTTTTCTCTGTTTTGAACTAGTTTTCTTTTTGTTTGGTTTTTCTTACAGTATTTGAGATTCTTAAATGGTTACCTAATTGGCACCAGGCATACGTGATACTTTGATAAATGTAAATTAGTACTGCAATGTATTTTAGATTATATATATAGATGGATGGATGGACGGATAGATAGATAGATAGATATGTATGCATGTAGCATAAATTGGGCAAAATGCCACTATGGTCAGAGAAGGCTTGTCAGTATAGTTCATAATTTATCATACTATACTGCATAGACTGTTTCGTTGCCCCCTTTATCACTGGAATCTACTAAAATACCAAATGACAACCTCAATAAACACACCCTCTACCCTTAATAACTAAAAAAGAACCAATGTTTTCTTGTAAGTTAAGGCACTGTAGATAAATAGATGGAGATAAAAGCTAGAAAGATATATGAAGAGATATAATATTGAATGACAAAAGAAATGGAATTAGAAAAAGATTTAGTTGAAAGAAGACCAATTCATTGCAAAAAAAAAAGTCTAGTTTAATTAAAACTAGTATATTTCATGTCAGCATTATTTACATGAACTCTAAAGAAAATAGCACAAGCATTGAGACTTCAGAAGAATACTAAACAAAAACACTTGTAGATAAATTTCAACTCTACAATACAATTGTAAGCATTGATAATTAATGAAACTTAGTGTTTATAAAAGAACATTGTTCTCTTTTATGAAGAGAAAAGTAATTTAGATATTCGTGAAAACTCTCTTTAATTACTTTATATCCTAATATCCCAAGAGAAAAGTATATATTAATAATTAGTAATAGTGCAAATAATGAGAACCACAAAAAGATTAATTTTAAAAAGCCAAATATAACAGTTTATCATGGACTGAGGACAAACACATATTCCCATTAGTTATTTCATAAGAGTTGATAACACTTCAAACAGAAGTAATTCTTGTATGACTCTTATAAATATTGATAAATCATACAACTTTTTTCACAAGGAGTGTCGCTTTGAAATAAACTATTAAAAACATGTGAGCATGTGTATATATAAATTTCTTACATATCAATGTCTGACGTAGTGCAAACCATAATTTGCTTTTCAATTGATAGTTTTTTCTTTTTCAGACTGAACGCATAAAAGATAACATGGAGTTAAAAATACTTTTATTCTGAACAAGACTGACCTTTTGTCACTTCTTATGAACCTGTGTATGTAACAGAGGGGTGTATATTTTCTTCTATAGCAATGGCAAACGGATATGTAAACGAGAGTGTGGATAAGTAGAAACTGATTTATTTCTGTACAAATTTATTTAAAACCAGTGTGTGAATAAGAAAGTGAAAGTGAAAGATTAAAAATCATTGCTTACTTACCCAGTGGTCAGAGGACATTATACAAGAGGGGGTGTGGTGTCTGTTAATCATATGGCTTATTTCGTGGATGGAATAGAGTACTTGTAGAATAAGCTCAGAGGAGAAACAGTGAGGGAATGAGAGAAAAGGGAAGATATTTGGTTGGGTCTTTTGTACTGAAGAACAAGTTGTAACAGTAAATCTCTTGGTATCACACTTCTTTCAAAGAAGTGTGTGTGTGTGTGTGTAAAGTAAACTTGTGGAACAGGAAGTGTATTTCCTATAATGTAGCAACACTCTGGCTTTTGCACACTCACTCATTCACTTTCTGTTATTGCCGTAGCAGTAGCAGCAGCAGCAGTCAGTCAGTTTTTCCGGATAATGTTAAGTTTGATTCCAAGCAATCCACTCAACCTCCTCTGTTTCCCTTGTTAACAACAATGTAATAATAATAATAATAATAATCCATGGTGAAGGTGTTGCAGATGTAGACATATCAATTCCTCATAGAACACCACTAACCACTTTGTGAGGACTATACAGGCAACATTGAGACAGTACGTACATTCTACAGTTGGAATCAGCGAACAGTAACATTGACAATAGGAATAGTTCCAGACATACATGGGTAGAATTAACATTAGGTATATATGGTGAGGGCATGGTTGTATTAGTTGCAGATCAATCAACCGCCTTGCCCATGGCTTTTTGGAGCCCATTCATGAAGCCATTGTTTGTTCATTTTGTTGTCACAGCACTTAAACTCATCACCCTTTTCTTGTGTGTCCCACTCACTTGCCCTCGGCACTGGTAGACTCTTTTTCTTCATCCCCCTTTTCTTGATGCATCAGCTCTTCCAACAACCACAACACAATGCACAGTTCCCAGTAACAATAGATTAGGAAGCAGCAGTTATAGCAGCAGCAGCAGCAAGTCACCATCTGAGCTGTTCTATACAACTGCCAGATTTTGGTAGTAGAGCATATATACACACAGTTATATATGCACACTTGTACAGATGTTGCATATACACATATGCATGACAACATACATGAACACATGGCTATGCACAAATATACATATAAACTTGTATATATGGGTACACAGGTACATATATATGAATTCACATCAAATAAACACAAGACAGAGGTGTGCGCGCACACACACACACACACGTTTTTAATGTGAAAGTTATTTTTCTTTTATTGTCAAGTCCAAGCCCTGGTGATAATTTCAAAGGAAATGGGAATTGTTTTTTAAATCTATAATTAGTGCAAACTGTTTTATGTCGTTAATATTTGCCAAAGAAAAAGGTTGTGGAGACAGCATTTCAAAATTACTTAACAAAAATAAATGTGTGACAAAATGAATAGATAATTCAATGATTTTTTACTTCAATAAAAAAACAATTGAAGCTGAAAGAGATTTGATATCCAGTTAGAATTTTAAAAAATATCACTAAAATGAAGTGAAGAGATGTGAAAAAGATGAGAAAAAAGGGTTAAGGCATGAAAGGAGGAGGGTAAAATAGTTGGAGTGGGAAAGAAAAATGAGGAGAGGATGCTAGTAAAAAGAAAGAGAGAGAATTAAAGAGAGCAGGAAGATTCAGAGAAAGCAAAGTAGTAGAAGACATGAGGAAGAGATAAAATAGAGAAAAGTAGAAATAAGAGAGGGGTTTGGTAGTGATAAGATAAACAAGGAAAATGAAAAAAAGATTTTCTAAGCTGGAAAGTTTTCATGAATTAATCATATCTGTGAGGTGTGGAGTAGAGGCAGTTTTTGGATGTGTTCGATAATAATCAACATCATTTCACAAGGATCGATGGAAGAATCATTTCAAGTGACAACTCAAAAGAGCAACCAAGAATTAAACTTTAACCTAAGAAAGCAGACAATTTGGAAAGGGATACTAAGTGAATAAAGAAATCTGAGTTAATATCCTGTTTGAAACAGAAAAATGTTTTGCTGATAAAACGAGTCTGGTGAATAGGGGAAAAAAAGCATATAAATGGATAAAACCTGAATAAAAATGTTTCTGTCAGAGCTAATAAGTTAATAATAGAAAAAGTGAGTAATCATATTCTTTATGTTTAGAAGATGATCATTTCATATTGTGTATTCATCCCAAAGTTCACATTTTGGTTTAATGTATTAAGATCATTGAAGCACACAGCATAACTCATTTACTTCAATTTGGAAAGGGTGTACATTTAGACTAATTAAATTTTTCATTCTACAAAATAACAGGAATGTTATTTTTGTGAATTACAAACAGTAGCCTTAAATATAAAATAAAAAAGGATAAAATGATGGTCTATATGATTCTAAATTATTTCACAATTTTATTGACATTGCAAAATTATTTTAGTTTTTCAACATAAAATTGCCAATTTTGGTTTAAGCTTGATGTATTCACTGTTTTGGTTTTTTTTTTTAAATGATAGCACATTTTTACTTGATATTCTATTCTTAGAATCATATATTTGTTGAGTATTCAGTATGTCATTTTTTTAAGGAAAAATGAAAATCTTTTAAACTTGTGATTTTTTGTATTTTCTATTTGTATAAGTTCAAGCTATGCTATAATGGAGCAGAAACTGCAAGGAATATAAATTCCACATTTGAGGAAAATGCTGTTAATGAATAAATTGTTTTATTTTGGTCTAAAAGATTTGTGAATAGAGACTTCAGTTAAAAAATAAGAGAGAGGTCAACCAAAACCATTAATAAAGATTTGAAGGCTGTGGTGGAAAATGAACCAAAAACCTCAGTCAGAGAACTTATAGCAAACTTCAATGTATTGATTGAAAGTATTCCAAATCAAGTGATTTGTAGAAAGAAAACTCAGTAATTGGGTTCCATTTAAACTGAATGAAAAACAAAAATTCTGATGTAGAGAGGCTTACATATATAAATGTCCAGTAGTATAAAATCATTCTTTTTTCATTGAATTATCACTTGGATTTTGTACAATGACTGGAGCATATCTGTACAATGGCTGAACGTAGAAGCTGAAACTGCACTACAGTTACAGTGTGTGTTTGTTGGAACAGAAGTGGTTTGAGAGATAATAACTTCCTTCAAGTGAATAAACCATTAATTTACCTCTGTCAACAAAGTTGGAAAAAGATATATTTATTTGGTCGCGTCTTTCCATCAGTTTGTTCATTTGTTTGTCTGTCCACACGATATCGGCAAAAGTACTGAACGGATTTCAATGAAATTTTGTGGAAGAGTGGGCAATGGGGTAAGAAAGTGGTGAGATGGATCATGGAATTTTCTTTGGATTGAGAGATATTTTTCCGTTTTTTTCATACATTCATGTATACGCTCATGACAGAGAAGAGGTAACTGAGCATGGATCCATGCCAAAATCAATTCTTCCATAGCCTATTGTCCACCCTTCCACAAAGTTTCATTGAAAGTCACTGAGAACCTTCGGAGATATCTTGTGGACAACCGTGAACTTTTAGCAATAATATATGGTGTAGACATATAAATATGACGTGAGGGAGGTAATTGTGCATGGATCCACACCAAAATTTAATCATTTCTCCTGTAGCCTATTGTCCACTCCTCCACAAAGTTTCATTGAAAGTCACTGAGAACTTTTGGAGATATTGTGTGGATAGCTATCTCCAAATGTCCACATGATATCTTTGAAGGTTCTCAGAAGAAACGATTAAATTTTTGGGCGGATCCATGTACAATTACTTACCCTGACAACAGCATTGGTAGAGGTAGGCACTCTCTGAGGGCTTTCTAGTTATAAAATATGCTTTTATTTCAGAAGAGAAACTTTTTCAACAGTTAAAATTAATCTGAGAGTGCAGCCAATTTGTAAAAAAGATAAATAAATTACAACAAATCAAGCAAATTAATACAGAAGTCGTTTTAACTCCCTTATTGCTTTTTAAGTCATTTTTAGTCTTCATTTTAAACATGTTATGTTTTAGTGTTTCCAACTTTACAATTTTAACATTAATAAGCTATTTTAACATGTTTTTTTGTTACTGGTCTTAATTCTGTGGCATAAATAACTCCCTTCTCCCTTTGATGTGAAAAGTGTCCAAAAGGCCTTGGTTAGGGTGACCAAAAGTAAACAAAAAGAAAGAAATAAGAATACTTGATTACAATCGATGTAGTAAGAATTTGAAAATATAAATATAAATGAAGCTTTTTTTAGTTATATCTAATAACATTTAACAAGTTACCTTGGTTATTTAGTGCTTAATCAAAGATAAAGACAAACATGTTCTCAGAAATTGTGACACATTTAGTCATAGCAAATTAATGACAAACTGAAAAACACTTCTGTAAACTTGTTCAAAATCAATGTGCAGTAAACACAATAATATGGATCTGATAGTCTCTCCCATAATTGTGTTATTAATGGACAATGACTGCACTGGAATCAATATTTCTGCAGAAACACAATGGGGAACAGATTGTTCCGGATGGTAGCAGAAGAGTGTGTGCATGTGCAACTCTGCTGACAAACTCAGCAGCAGAGCTTCTTTCAAAATCAATTTTTGTAGCCACTACAACCAGCTTTCAGAGGATGGACCACTTCTCAGTGGGCACGTCCTGTAGATGACCTCTTCTTCCTCCTCTACCAAGGAGAAACATTTCTTCAATAACACTTTCATTAATTTTACAAATTCAATGATCTAATTATCATCATGTAATTAGCTGGTAGTAAATACCACCAACTAATTACATAGAATGTTCCTAAAAATATGTTTGTGTATTAGGCAACCAAAAGCCATGGGAACATTCCAAGTAATTTTTTTATAACATTTTTAGAAATGAATAACTGATTTCAAACAGTTTGAAATCAGTTATTCATTAAAAATAAGATAAAATAATTGATTTATAATTTATTCACTTTCATTCTACAATGAAATGGTTGTTACAATAATGTAAAAGGTGGATTAAAATGACTGAATGTGTTTGGTATCAGTAAATAAGACTGATCAAACAGTTTTACTCCTCATTGTGGAACATGAACTTCCCAAGAAAAGCACCAATCTCTAAAACTTCTATAACAAATCATCTTACTTGAAAACACACCAACTTATAGAGTTCAGTTCAAACAGAGGAAGCTAAAAGAGACGAGTGCCGGATGTTATAATAATAATCCCATAGAAACACCAAAGTTAATATCTACAGTATGTCAGATTTTATTATGCAAATTGGTGTTTTCACAATAAAATTGGTATTAACCAACCGATATTGGTATAATTTTCAGGATATTTTTATATTTATATGATAAATATATCATGTGAATTTCAGCTTATAATATCTGATATTATTAGAAATATTTACAATAACTTATTTGGTGGTATGAAATTTTAATATGCAACTCGAGGGTTGTTCATCATATTGTAAATAAATATATAAAATAGTATATTTATTGATATTTATTTTGTAATTCCAGATATCTAAAGATTTCCATGGGTTGTAAGAAAGATATAACCTCAAAAGAGAAACAAGATATTGTAAAGTTATTGAGTAAAACAACGTTGGAAATTGCAAAAAAGTTGAACAGAGATCAGAGAACAATGAAAAAAAAAAGAACAAGAAAAAGAACTGGCTTTAGAATGTCAGAAAAAGAGATTTGAGATTAAAAGGGTAATAAGCAATAAAAGTGGATTGACCAGCA
>VCCN01004615.1:827584-857893 GCA_006491835.1 Architeuthis dux | reverse complement strand
GATTTTATATCAGAGGATTTCTCGTTCACCATTAGCGTTTTGAAAAAAATTAAAACATATAAGGAAAAAGCAAAAAAGTTTCATGAAATAATTTCTTGGTTTTTCCTTATAAAAAAAGACTTACATGTTCATACATTTTTTCAATATCTGATCAGATCAGATCAAACATCATTTTCTTTTGAATTGAAAAGCATAGTAAATAAGTCTTTTTTTTTGCATTATACAAACCTGAGTACAAGGCAGATGCATTTTTGTCAACAGCTTCCGAAAAGGAAAAAAGATAAAGATAAAAAAAAAATCCCTTACCTTTCTAAATTGTCACCTTCTAATACCGTCTGTACAGGAAGATAACCCAACCGTGGGTGCTTTTTGAAATATCTCTTGGATTTAAATTTGTTCTTCAATACTTTTGTAAAATCTCGGATATCTTCTCCTGATGTTGTCTGTAAATTAAAATAAAAAAATAAATTAATCCATAAATAAAAATTATACATAACAGAATTTTTTCTAAATATATAATCAAATATTGCTAAAAAACATTATTCATTTTTATGCTAAAATCCAAATTTATATTCACTAAAAATATTAATGTTTGGAGGCTGCTAATGGTATATATTTATTTTCTGTCTGAAGGGTACAATGGGCGAAACTATATGTTCCACAGTCCGAAAACACTTATATATAATAATATATATTTATTGTTAGGAATTATGAAACAATAATTAAGCATAAAAAATGAACTTTTAAAGTAAACATGTTTATTTGTCTGCTTTAAGAAAGAAATATTGCTGTTCTATATGAACTTGTTATTTTGGATTGTGCTTGGAGTTTCTGTTAGCATGCTTTAAAAAACCCATAATAAGAATAAGCCAAGAGTCAAAACTCATCACAAACATAAGGATTTATATTGTAGTTATTGCGTAAAATTCAAGATTTTATTATCATTATTATCGATAAAAACTAGCATTTTACAAATGTTTGTATTTCACCTTCTGTCTTTCTACTCTTTTCAGCAATGTTTTAAGATAAAATACAAAAGAACTATTATATAAATGAACAAAAATTACTTACTGAAGTACAGTACTCTTGCATATGATGGCTTAGCTTATGGCTTTTAACCTTTCGCCCTGAGAAGAAGCAATTTTGGCAAACATCGAAGTTGAAGCATTTTAGACAGCGATACCTGAAACAGAATAAACAAAGTCATGCAAATATATTCAAATCATCAATTTAATAATAATGACATTTCAAGAAAGAGGCAATAACAATCAACACAAACTGATTAATTGTACATTATAAATAATAAAATATTTAACGGTTAAGAACTGAACATTTTTTCAAATTAAAGAGGAAAAAGAATTTATTTTCCATGAGAATTGAAATTATTCATAGCATTTTGAAATCATCAGTCTCTACCAGCTGATAATATAAATCATTGGAAAAATATTAAAGTATGAATTTTTATTAGAATATACCTATGCAGAATCTACCTATTTTATTTTATTCAGAATCAATGCAGTAAGTTGATTTATTTTTAATGCCAGACCAGGCAAGAAAAAGATATTACTTGTATATTGATGTGAGCTGATTGTTGGATCTGTGTAAGAGTTTGAGTCCTAACTGGTTTATTTTTGTTGCAGGTTGTTTTAACTTCTATGTATATTTGGAGATAAATTATTGAAATGATTGGAGTGCAGTGACTTTTGTCTCATTGCTTTGTGATTTAAGTAGTTTGGAAATGATCCAACAACTTTAGAGTTGAGGTCTTAACAGAAAATTTATATGATTAAAAGATTAAACAGATTTAAGGGATTATGTACATATTTCCTTTTTAAGAAACTGAAGAGAATTGCTTGTTTAAGAATTACAGGTTTGAATAGTACAAATCAATAATCACTTATCCATTAAGTTTTTTCTTGGTACAATTTTTTTTTTTTTTTTCAACAAAAGTTAACCCAATATGACTAACTGTACAGTATCCGCATTTGTTAATAGGGTGCTAAGCCTGACGATGACTAGAATGTTAAATTAACATCCCACTATGCCAAAAACCAGAGAAAAAACTAACTTCTGAATCATGAGACCCAAAGAGACTGAAAGACAGCTTGGGTTATCTTGAATTTATTATGAGATGAAGAAGTGTCAATTAATATTATACTCAAAACAGTCTGAGAAGTTGGCAGAAGATCAGATCTAACCATTAAACTATTCATCCCCAATCCTTCTCAGTGCCTTATTTGTTATTGTTTGCAGACTAGTAGTATCAGTAGCAGCAATATTATGTGCATTATCAACCATCGAGTTCTAAGAACAGCTAGTACGGTTAACCTGGCTTCCCTGAGGCAAAAAGGGATGTGTGTTTGAGTCTCACCAAAATCTACACTGTTTACTCACTGCGTAGACCAAAAGTTTAAGATGGAAGAAAATAATAGTAAAAAATTAGTAATGGTTGACAATGCTTCATCTAAGAAAAGATAAATAAAAATAATAAAATTACTGTTTGGGATATGAAGAAAATCTTGAAAATAGTGTGTGACAAGTAATTTTTGTTAGGATATCTCAATTCTAAGGACTGATTTCAAAGTTATAGTGTCAGGGAATTTAAATGTATAACTTAGCTTGATTGTTCACTGTCAATAGAAGGAGAGACTTGGTGGAAGGAGAGTAAATAAGAATTGATAGATACTGACAATGGTGTGTGCATGAACAAATAGACACAAATTGCTAAGTAATTGTGATTATTTAGAAAGAAATGTTTGCGCAATGGTTTATGGAAGGAAAAGGGTATGTTGCTTGGTGCACGAGATTGTAATGAGTGAAATAGAAAAGAGAAATTGGAAGCAAGAAAAACTAAAAAGCCGAAAGACTAGTAAATAAATAAAAGGAGAAAAAGACAAGATAGGAAACAAGAAAAGTCAGCAAATAAACGTGAATGGAGTGGTAAAAGATAAAAGATAGCAATGAGAAAAACAGAAGATGAAATAAGTAGAGAGATAAGAGACATTTTTTAAAATAGTGTAAATGAAGAGGGAACAAAAAGAAAAGATAGCATGAAACAGAAAGAGAATAAAAAGAGAGATATAATGAGGGTTATTTCTGGCATCTTGAATCTATATGGGGTATGCACTAACATAAAATATTCAGGAAACAATGACAATAATGAAAAAAACTGTTCTTTTTGCCATCATGAACCTCTAGACTAAACAAACAAAAACAAGATGTATTTTTACCTACATTTAATGAGGCAAGAAAGAGAAAGTAATTGAAAAGGATGAGAGAAAAAAAAGAAGAATTGATTAAAATGTGATGCTATTGATCATTTGGACATTTACAATGAGAAAAAGTCAGACAATAATTTAATAAAAATGCAAAATTTGTAAAGTAAGAAAAAAACATTTGTACGATACAACTAGAAAATTTAATGAGAATTAGATTAAAATTGTGTTTCATATTGTATAAATACATATAGAAAAGCTACTTTGAACTTCAATATAGAGGTGTAATTGCTTTTGGTATCAGTAATTTCAATGGGGGAAAAGAGGGATTGAAAACTTGGCAAAAATATAAATTTTTAAAAAGTGATCGACTGTGAAACAGAAATCAAGGCAGAAAAATAAATTCCAGGGATGAAGCCAGAAAGAGGAAATGTAACTTTTTTTTGTTGGCCAAATAAAAATTACTCTTTTCAAAGTCAAGGAAGGATTCATTGTTTTGATCAGAAAAGCGGAAATGTACCAGGATAGTGCTCTGCTTCTCGGGCAAGAATCATTGCATAATTACTTTAGTTCATAGATTTGAACAAGTCTTTTCCGGGAGAGAGAGAAAGAAAACCAATTTGTGTGAAAGAATGTAGATTAAAATAGAAAATGAAAACTGAAAATAGAAACCTGTTCAATTAGAAAAATCAAGAAAACTTCATTAAAGCTAGCTGTATAAAACTTTTTAAAAAATTGTAGATTTTACTCATTATAAGAGTGGCTGCAGGGGATAGAAGCTTTTTTTTAAAATTTGAAATCATCAAACCAGAGACTTTGTAACCTCCTGTCTCTAATATCTCTAATAACCAGTGATGTTCAACCTTTTTCATCTCATGGCACAGTGAGCCAGACACTAAAATGGTCGAGGCACACTGTCAGTATTTAAGGATAGATTTGATCATTTAAAAGAAAACAATGATAATAATATGTTCATAAGTTAAACAAACTAATAATTTATAAATTTTATTGGCAAAAGTATATTGTAGATCATGATTTTCAAAAGATTTTGTGAGTTTTGTGCATTACTACACATTGTTTTTTGTAAAAATTAAAATTTGAACACTGTTTTGGGCTAAATTTCATTCTAGTACAAATACTTACAGTCCACCAGTGTACTCCGTGCAAGGCAAGTTTTCAAACACAAATTTATCAGGATTTATAAAGTCTACATAAATGATTTTTATATTTGAAATATTCAAATATCCTTTCTTCTCTCTGTTGCCCCCCAAATTATTACGATAAAATTAATATTTTAAGAGTTTTGTGCGTTCTTGCACACACATTGTCTTGTTGTCAAAAAGTCTATGGTATGTGCTAGTAGCCACATAATTATAATATCCTAAATTTATTCATGTTTTCCCTTTATACTGTATGTAACTGTGGTTGTTGTTGTTGTTGTAATAATAATAATAATAATAATAATGAAAAAAAGGATTTTGATGCACTCCATAAAAGTATCAGTAATGTCAAAACGTATTCAAATGTTATTTTTGTATCCATACTGGGAACACTGACCCACAGTCCTTGTTTGAGGGAAGATTGACCTTCCTCAAAACTCCTGAGGCACACCTACGGGTGCCGTGGCACATTGGTTGAAAATCGCTGCACTAAATTCAGTAATTCTGATATTTAAGTGACTGAGGTAAAGACAATGGCAAAGAGTAAAGCATTTTTATCATGTAAATTTTAATCCATTAGTCTAACCAGTGAGCTATCACTGGCAGATTCTAACCATAGATCAATATTATTAAAGCACTGCAGATTTAACAAGTATGAGATGCACCAATAGAAAGAAAGGCTCTTTACCTAGGTTTCAAAGGTTTTTTTCTCTGTTAGATTATGATAACAAACTTCAAATCATACAAAACTTAAAAACAGCATTAATTTCTCCTATTTTAAAATACTGAAACATCTAGTTAAATGTTACCATTGGAAAGGAAATTTTTTGGATAGTACACCTGAAGAAGGCCATAGAATGGATCGGCCGAAACGTTGTGTTAACAACACAAACATTGAACAAACAGTCTAAGAAGACAGAAAAAGACATCACGTGCCTCTTCCTCATCCTCCTTGCATTTGCTTGATGCTTTTCAAACCTGATTTTTACCTCCCCCCCCACCTTCAAAAGACTCGATCTTCTCACCATTCTTTACAAACCAACTTACAATGAACAATCTTGCCATAGCAGTTTCAACATTTCCATAAAAAGCTTTGCTTGTTGAACATTTTAAATCAAGAATAACAGCGACTGTAAAAACTATAAGGAGGACTGACCATAATTATGAACACTCTTGCAGACTACATAACAGACAACGTGCTGTATAGTTTACAAAGGGGGAAAACACAAACAATCAAAACACTGACAGGTGCATACAAAGAAACATCATATACCATAACAAATCATTGGAAGTCATGTCCTGATAATAAATGGTCCAATTTATAGAGATAATGCACTTTTGATATTTCTGCTCTGCTCTGCTTTGCTCGATAGTAAGGGTTCCAACTTTGTGATTTTGACTTGGTCTCACAGACAAGAAAACATAACAGAATCTACTACTGCTATTACTACTGCTTCTGCTAGGACTAAGACAGGTGGTGGCAGACTCTTCCGGAAGGTTCAAAGTAAAATACGTAATTCCCAATAATGACACTTTGTCAGTTCCTTATTCCTAGCCAACCCTTTAACATCTTAACCACAAAATATAACCACACCATTCACATACACAAAAAAATAAATATATGCAAAATAAATTTAGTTTGATTTTATCATTAAAAAAATATATATATCTATATTTGTTTTTAATTGTACATCAATCATTTATAATCACCATGTAAAGAGGTTACCTATATATTATATATAAAATGAGAATGACAGAAAGAGAGAGAAAGTTAGGGTAGTGATATAGATCACCTGGCTAGTTACCAGAATTAAAATTTGTTTAGTTACCTGTTTAACTGGAACATGTAGTCTAGATTTTTTATAAACTGAATACACATTTGTTAGTTGAAAGTATAGCCACCCTGTATAGATATAGGGTATAACTGTGTCTGCCTGTTGTAGTAGTAGTAGCAATTATTGGGGATGCTACATCAGTTTCCTGAAGGTATGCACTGTTGAAATGTTTAAGATAGACCTGTGCACTTGGCTATTCCAAATGAGTATTGATTAACCATCACCGCCAATAACAACTTTATCGCTTTCTCTTCGGCTGTCTTTCACAGGCACAAATACATCTACTCAGTTTTTGCCAAAAATATACAAATCTTTAGATATCAAATATGTACACTGTTATTTGTACAAAGCAACATAGCTTTTCAGTTATCTAAAAAAAGAAAAAACTAACTAGGCTTAAATTATAAATCAAACTAAATAAAATAGAAGTATTAAAAAATTCTGAACTATAAAATCTTAATAGAATGCAGACTAAACTACCAGAAAGCACTCAGAGAGGGCATACCTCTGTCAACAAAAAATTAAATGAAATTCATTGAGAACTTTTGGAGATATCTTGCGGACAGGGAAAAATAAATGGCTATATTATGTGTTTTGGACATATAACTACGATGTAGGGGAGGTAATTGTGCATGGATTCACTCAAAAATTTAATCAGTTCTTCCTTTGCCTAATGTCCACCCTTCCAGAAAATCTGAATGAAATTATTTATAACTTTTGGAGATATCTTGTGTACAGGAAAAAATGCGGACCAACAAATAAACCACCAAACAGATGCGACTAAAAACATATACTTTGTTGACAAAGGTAAACAATACCTCCAGTATGTACTCTCATTTATGTTGTTTTTTCATAATGCTTACTTTTTTGGCAGCTGTTTCTTCACTACAGTAAAACTTAATATTAAAACTTTCATTTTTTCTATCTAATCATTTTTACTCTTCCTTTTACTAATTCCTTTCCAGCCAAAAAGAAATCATGTAAATGAAGGGGGGCTTCATTTACATGATTTCTTTTTGGCGTCATTGCTAAAGTTTGGCTACAGTCAATTAAATCAGCATCTACTTTTTTCTTTGTCATAATACTTTTCATCATTAAAATAGTAATACTAAAGTCATGAAGATATAATCAATACAATTCTTCCTTTTGCTATTACTTTGAGAGATATGTTGGTCATAGAGAGTAAGAATAAGTATAATCTCATTCGTAAAAGTAATACAAAAAATATTTCAGAAGAAACATGCGATTCCCCAAAATGAATAGTTGCCCTGTATGTTTTTATTTATGTCACCTGGATATCAGAAATAAGGATGTACCAAAACTAAAAGTTGGTTTGAGTTTAAACCTCCAAATAAGTATCTACACCTTAGGAATGACTTTTGTTACAAATAATAACAAAAGGCGAGTCTTGATTCAAGTTGGTATAAATTCTGAATTTTTACATTAACAAAACCAATAAGAAATCAAGTAGTACTGATATTTTAGGGGAATAAAAATGCCTTGTCAGATTCAACATATAAATCTTTGTTTTGCAATCTAATTATTTTGAATTTTATTCTTTCCTCACAAAAATAATTCAAAACAGATTCATTATAATTATTGTTCTAATGAATGAATGTGAAAGGCAAAAAAAAGAAAGAAAACACATCCAAAAAATAAAAATATCCTCTCAAAAACGTCCCAGCAGAAATAACAGGATACAGTAAAAAGTTAACTTGGAATGGATAATCTTTTATCATGAATTTAGATTTGGAATCCATTGGATGTTATACAAAGTTCATATAATTATTGTTAATAAAAAAATATTAAAATTGATAAATCAAGGAAAGTTTAACTTTCTTATATTATTATTATTGTTTTATTATGCCTCTTTGGTCATCTCCAATTGTATTTACACATCAACTTCTAAACAAATACAAAATTCATAAAAACATATTCAAATATACATAAATACAAACAACATCTACAATTTAGCAGAATTCACAGATTAGACTCTCTTAAAAATGTCATCTGACAGATTCAAAAAATGTCCTTGTAATCTCATGTTTTTTCCATAATTTTTAAAATTATCTAAATTATTTAAAAAACTTTGTACACTATTGTTATCTTTAACATGATTGGGCAACTTATTCAAAAAATAAGATTAAATTCCAGTTCCCACCCATGCCTAGCCACCGGTGCCAAAGCCTGAGTACAGTATTCTGGTATCCAGCATTTTCATAGAGGGTCATTTAATCGCGGGCATTTTCATAGCAGAAATGGCTATTTCCTAGCCACTTTTTATAGCCGAAACGAAACGCTAAAACTCCCGATCCGAAAAAACACGTTTTAAAAACAAAGATTTTAAAAACGTACTTAACTCTACTTTACTATGCTACATAAAAATAAAAACTTTTCAGAGTCATTTTTTTTTCAATAGTATCAATATTTTTGCTGCTATTTGTATTCATACAATTTTGAAAAATAAAACATACCAACTTTCATAACTAAACTAAAAACCAGATTATGAAACTCGCTAAAATATTTATACTGTCATCATTTACTAATATTTTCTTTAATTGAAACTTTTGATCAAATTAAAACATACATAGTTTTAACTATTTCTAACAAAAATAAATCAATACATAGTTTTAATTTGATAAATATATATAAATAATTTATATAATCTTTTCGTCTCAATAAAAATTTTTCCAAAAACTTTTATTGAGACAAAATATTTAAAACTCTGAAGACGCTCAGAAAACAGTATAAATAAAAAGACCTGGAGGACACACACCCCCCAATCCACCCTTGGGTACCATTACTTGTATAATAAAGAAGTGCTTTCATTACCTAACTTCCCTTAAGCATTAGTGCTGACACAAAAAAACAAATACTGGTAGTTTATATCTATTCAGCCAGGCAAGGAACATAATAATTTCATTAATTTTTAACTGAACACTTTTTTAACCATTCATATTTTTCACTTGAATGAACTTTCTTCAAAAAATCAAAGTGTCTCGTCCGGTTTACTAATTAAAAAAATCTTTTTCAAAGAACTCACTGCAACTCAAATCAATATTGAGTTTACAATGCAACAGTCCTTTGATTTATTCATTAGATCTCTTTCTTGAGACCAATTGCTATTCATCAATGAAAATACTCTTTCAACAGCAGCAGAAATGAAAAAATATTTTATTAAAATTATAAACAGCATATTTTATCAATTATAAAAGTATAATATACTACATACTATATTTAAATCTAAGAATGAGTAATACAAATTTTAAACGAAAATGCAAATAAGAATATTTACAATCAAACTGAACGGATATCTATGTACAATATCATGCACAGATATTTACCTACATTCAACAAAAATCTGATAAATTCCTTTGATGAATTTAAAAACACAACAGCACTACGATTTTTCCTTCTTGGAGTTTATGCCTTTTCATCAAATTCCGGGACAATTCAGTGTCAACCAGGACAAATCAGTAAACCGGACGAGACACTGCGACAGACCCCTGCAACTGGGACTGTCCTGGCCAAACTGGGACATATGGTAAGCCTACTAATATTGAACTCTGGGGAACACCAGAAGGTACATTATGTGATTCAGAGTAGGCACTACTGACCATTACTCTCATTGTTTTTTTGACAAAATTCTTTCACAATATTTATTATATTATTAGAAATTCCTAAATTTTTCATTTTTGTTAATAAACACAATGTGACACAGTATTAAAAGCCTTGCTAAAGTCTAAATACAAAATATCAGCGCTGTTGACCTATGTTAAGTATTCATTGATAATATCAATACTATCCAAAAGCTTTGACAATGTTGATTTACCTTGGATGAATCCATGTTGATTACAAGTTATTTTATTTTTCATAAAATCTAGTATGTAATTGCTTATTAATAGATGAACCTCAATAAATAAATAAAGTAAGGAGAAAAGTGCATAACTTTAACATAAATCGAAAATTCTGTCTTGTAAACATAATGATTAACCTGGTTGGAAGTTTGTTAATTTTTCAGCAAATCTCACATTACTTCATGGAGATAAACTATGGCACATATTTAAAATAGAGTTAAATTTGTGGCTTTTACTTAAAATATCATCAGGTAATGTGACCAGTGAATTTTTTAATATATCATAAGAAAAGTAAAAGGACATAATTTAAGTTCTGATTGGCTATCTGATTGATATAAATAATATTTGTAGAATCATGTGCCCTTTTCAACTGTTTACTGACAATGAAGAAGTAAGAAGTAAAAATATTACTGTATAGTAAAGGATGGAATTTTAGTATATATGATATGTACATTGTTTAGTGTTTCTGGGCATTTTTAGTATATATGATATGTACATTGTTTAGTGTTTCTGAGCATTTTACACACAAATGTATATAGAGAGCAAGACGGATATAAGGATATATGAAATAAAAATGAAAATGTCAATATCCGTGGTTATTTTTGGAACTGCTTGCACGGGATATCAACAAATTTTGTAACAAATTGAAAAGATTTTAAATATTTGAAAGAAAGATTTGTACTTGGGTACAACAAATATATAAAATATTTTATACATGATTTCTACATTCAAGTTATATTTGAATTTTATCTTTTATAGATTTATGGTTTATTCTTTTTTCTGAAAATGTATTTAATCTTTTTCCCAAGCTTTTCTTTGGCAGATTTTAGTAATATCTACACCATACAAAAGGTTTGGACAGATACATAAATGGTATATATACCCTGACACTTTTACACTGTTCTTAACACCAGGGTCAGCTGTGAGAGTGTTACAAGAAATTACTCTCAAAACACAATTGATCCTGGTTTATGGCTGATGATGATGGCAGTACTGTGTATATAAGGTTCTTAATAATAAACAATGTTCTTAAATTGCTAGCTCATAAAGATTTAAAATCTTATTTATTTCTATTCTGTGGATCAGAGCCTATTAATTCCTGACAGAACTCCATGTCATTTGCAATATAAGACTAACAAGAATTCACATTCAGTAAGTCAATCAAAATGTTTTTCTTATTCAATTTTGCTTTTTTTATTCAAATCTATTTCTGTGATTTTAACATTTTTGTTAGGTGAAGTATCATAAATCATTATTATTTAAAGTAGTCATAAAAATTTAAATAATTCAAATCTGTTGTCAGCAGAAGAATCTGCTAACAAGAATGAATATTAATGTTGTTACTACAAATATTGAGACTGAGTGAACTAATCAGTTTTATCTTTTGATGCATTAATCATAATTGATAGAATCTTTTTAAATCACTGAAAAAGAAACTTTGAAAACACTAAGTGGAAGAGTAACCTCCATTCAAAACAAAATAGGCAACATCTATTAAATAAATAATCTGCTTATTTTGTGCTTTAGTATTTAATGTAAAAAAAATCTATTTTAGGGTGGATTTCTTTTCTTACTGCTGCTTCATAAACCAATGAAGTTCCTAAAAGACAAACTAGTTTTTTTTTCAATTTTTTCAAAATGATATGTTATTTGATATTGATGACTTTCAAAGTTTGTTTTAGTTTTTTGTAGTATGGCACAGATATGAGTAGTATTGCTCTGATTTGTGATTAGACAACCATAATACAACACAATAGCACAACTGCAGAGATATTTTTTTTTAAATATTTGTTTTCAAAAGAAATAATTATTTAAAAATATAATGAATTCTAACCTTGAATTAAAATAAAAGGTTTCAAATATGGCAGTCTAAAACAAACATTCCCCATGAGTGGCATAGGATTTCTGCTTTTGGTTGTAAATGACTTAAAAACTCTGAAAACTCTGCCAACGCCATTGTCACTAAAAACTAAATGAAAATCAGTTCATATATAGCTACGATGCAAGGGAGGTAAAATTCCTAGATCACTCCAAAATTTAACCAATTCTTTGAGAATTGTTGGAGATATTGTGGGGATAGACAGATACGAGTGAGTGCATCTACCTCTTCAAACTTTGTTGGCAGGGGTAAATGATCAAAAGAAAGGAAGAAAATGTAAATAAACTTACCTGAAGCCAATGATAGGAAAATCTTTACATATATTACATTTGGCTTGGTGTTTGGCTGTTTCAGCAGCTGCTAACCGATGTAAAACAGGTAACCACACCATCGACTGGGGCTCGAGACGCATCCAGTCAACAAACTGGGTGGCTTGGACTTCTGGACGGCCACCAGCCTGCAGATAAAGAAAAATAAAGAAAAATAAAATAAAGGCACTATAAAATGTAACAATGCTTAGTTCAGGATTATCTGTAAATTTATACAACTTTTCAAACTTAACCTGCAATTAGTTAAGACATTTCTTATTGATTTTTAGTTTATTCTTTTAGATTTTTTAATCACAATAAACAATATACTGAAGACTATTGCATGAAATCTTCAACTGTGTCTAAAATGTATTTTGGGAGAAATTCATTTTCTGTTTTAAGAGCCAAAAAAGTTGAATCTATCACAAATTTAATTAGGAATACATTCTGGGGATAATTAAGGGTATGGTCATCATGTTTGGTCAATAAAAATTACAAATTTAAAACAATTCATTTTCAATCGCAAACATTGTCATGAAATCTGTGGCGAATACATTGCAGGAGTGCAACATTTTTACCAGCTACACAGACGACCTAGAATTGTGGCTACTGGGTACACAACAGGATATTGCCTTATTACAACAAGACCTAAACACCAAGTTTGCCAACCACAATTTAAAATCAACTTGGAATTGCTGTTGACAAGAATATTTAATACTAACTGATTCAGAGGGCTTCCGAGCGCGCATTGGGTGAAATTGCATTTCAGAGATTTGAAAGTACGTTGCAACATTGGCTTTGATCATCATGATCAAAGCCAATGTTGGTTATTGCTCCAAGGCTGGCACGTATCTTCAGTGTTTTCTAACAAAGTTTTAAAATAATTTCTAACTGATATTTTTTTGAAAATCTGGATGTATACTAAGAACTTGTGTAGAATTGGTCAACTGAATGTTGAAAATGGCATGACAAGCCAAAATATCTCTGTTGTCAAAAAATATGCTAAGGAGAAAACGTTTAATAAAGTTAAAGTTGAATATTGCAAACTTTAAGTTTTTTTTTTATTTTAGTTCTAAATTTAAAACATGCTTTATCTCACAGAATTTGATTATTACTTCTTACCTAGTTTTTAAAAAAAATATTAAAGTTTTTGTAGTTTTGTTTGTAATGATTTTTTTTAATAATGATTATTTTTTTTTTTACATAAGATCAGAATAATAATAAATATTTTTCAAACTAAAAAAATATATAAAAACGTGTAATAAACATTACTTCATAAAGTAGATGAGAATTATTAACTGTAGGACAAAAGTTATCTCCCCTCTATTTCACATTCAAGTCTGAGATGCTTACCTAAAAAATGTTCGATGACAAAAATAATTTTACCTACATATTTCTATTTTAAAAGCCACCAATCTATTTGTTTATGAACTGCAAATTTATGAAAGAAATAGTCAATTTATTCTATCCATAGAAATTATTTTGATTTTGCATTGTAAAAGTATTTTGATTTTGCATTGTAAAAGTACAAATGATGTTTCAGTAACATTGATTGGTATGTAAAATAAAAAAAAAGAAATAGAAGTATCTCTACCAGAATGGTTGTATTTAATTTTTAAATGTGAACAATTATATACAATGAATTCTTTTTAATAAATGTGACAGAAAAATTGCTTGAATCAACAGTTGCCTAAGTCAATTGCTTAAAAAACTACCATCCTTTAATGCTATAATTTAATAATAGGGAAAGTAAATTCTGTTTTTATCTGAGTCAACTTGTCTCACTTCCTACAATTCAATAATTAGTGACTAAAGAATTACTACGTTTTATGTTTAGGAAAAATGCAGATCTAGATCATTTTATGGATTATCTTTATTGGCATAATTAGGCAAGCCCTTTTACATGTAGGTTTTCTTACTTACGAGAACAATCTATGTAATAGAATCTTCAATGCTAGCAAATATAGTAGTTAAATATTTAGTACGTTTATTAAAAGGATTGAAGATTAAAAAGAAATTTAAATTAAAAAATACAAGAAAGATAATAATTACAAGTTTTTACATTTCTTGTGAAAATTACTGATACATTATTACAGCAAATCAAAGAAAAATTGCATCTAAAACCCTGAAAAATGATTTTTTATATTCACATTAAATATGTGAATATAAAAAATCATTTTTCAGGGTTTTAGATGCAATTTTTCTTTGATTTGCTGTAATAATGTATCAGTAATTTTCACAAGAAATGTAATAATAATGGATCCAAAAATTATTATTATTTTACCTATTTATACACAGTATTCTAAATATAATTAATAATAAAAAATATTTTTCATACCTATTTATATAGTACTCAGGAAAATAAATGAAATCAATGACTTCAGTTGTAAGATATAATTTAGTTTGTATTCATTCCATTATTCTGTTTTTAATGTGTTTTTAAACATTGGCACAGGTAATGTGCTGTTAAATATATTATCTAACTCTAACAATATGCCATGTGTATTTATTTGTCCTCTGTCATGCTAACAGACTCCAGTTATTTGGTCGGGGGAAAAGTATACCCTCCATGCCATCAAATACGGTAAATACCTGGATACCAATTATTCAACTTAGTTGAAAAATAAATAGTTTCATAAAATTATGGCTAGCTACATTATGCTGAAAGATTTTCAAATTTTCAAATGCACTTCTTGACTTGAATGGTATACTTGAGTGAAGATAGGATGACTAAATACAAGTTAGAGCTTCAGCATAATTATATATTTCAACAGTATATTTGAAGATAATTGTAGGATATACTTGTCAGATGATAAACACATTACTGTTGTTAAACCAGGCTTCAACCCACAAATAAAAAAATAAAAAAACAAAGAAACCCAATGAATGTTCAGTCATTATATAGTCATGAGTCTGCAAATATATTCTATTATTATTATTATTATTATTAATCATCGCTACCCACAACAGACCGATTTAAACACTGTTGCTGAGTTTAGGTTATTCATGTGTTCTGACATTTATATCTATCTATGTATCCGGACTTCGCCCAGCCCTAATCGTTCATAGTAGAAACTTGAAATTTTGCACACACACTTCCCTCAATGAGTAAGGAAAAAGGTTGGTTTTTTTAAAAATTCCCCTCCAAAATAGGTTGGGGGGGGGAGGGTTCAATATGTAATGTAAGTTTATGCTACATTGGTCACAAGTTTGTGCCCGCTTGTTTTTTTTGAAAATTCAGACCTTTTTTAGTGATCACAGCCCAACAACAGTAACTTATTCATTGATCACCCCTTTTCCAAACATTTTTAACTGATCACCCTCACAACACAGCATATATGGGTGGTGGTGATTCATAATTTCCCTTGGAATGCTAGTTGTTGTTATTAATATTGTTGTTGTAATAATAATAATAACAACAGAAAGGTTTATTAGGAGCCGTTTTTATAACTTGATACAATACTTTTGCCATAGTAAAATCAATTTATCTTTTATTGTTTATAAATGTCTTTTTTCTTTTTGAATCATACATCATTTTTTGCTCTATGAATAATAGTGATTCATTGTCTGCTGATTCAAGAAAAGGCTTTTTTTTGAGGAAATTGATTTTAAATTCCTGGTTTATGAGAAGTGTGAAAATAAACACCTCATAAATGCATTTGGCAATTCATATTGGCAACACAAGAATTCACAATTATTTGATCATTATCCAACCTATTCAGAAAAAGGAACTGCTCCATAAATAGAGATTGGCATAATTGAGATGAGATCAATAAACATATTCTTTTATAATAATATGCTTATATAAGTGTACATGTATTCATGTGTATGATGCACTGAGCATACAAAACAATATTGTTCCATTTTCCATTTATAAATTTTGTGCAAAACAACTTAAGAGAAAATGAGAAACTGACAAAATGGTTTCAAACCATGGTGGCTGACTGCTTTTATCATTTTGTGTGAATGCCTATTAGAAAAACATAAATTAAAATCTCTCTATAACATGTCTCATCATTAGAGTATTTGGAAGAGCAGGACATATTTAAAAACAAAATAATTCTGCACTAGTCTTTCTCACAATGATTATGATACTGAAGCAATATACACTAAAGAGAACCGGGTTCATACACACTACTCCCTATACAAATTTATTACATTTGCCAATTTTCTAAATAAATAAAAAGCTTATACATAATTCTTGAGGATAATTTTACTACAATAAAAAGAATGCATAATTGTTGTGTTATTGAAATTCAGTCATCATCAAGGAAAAGGAGGATTATGATTGTCATAAGAGAGGCCATACTGCCAGAATGTGTAAAGATAAGAGGAATTTTAAGCAAGGCGAATGAAGTTATTAGAAAACAATGTATTTGATTTATGTGCATGCAAGATGTCAAAGGTGGATCTGTTTATCGTTCAAGTCAGCATACACAACAAAGATATGAAAATGGAAGTTGATTCTGGAGCTAGCTTATCAGTTATAACTGAAGTAGTGTTAAAAAAAAGTATTGAATGACATTGATTTACAAGATACAGATATTGTTATGAGAATCTATTCAGGTGAGAAGGTTGAAGCGATCATCGCAGCAGAGGTAGATGTTAGATTCAGCGGGAGGGGGTGAGAAGAAGCTGTCACTGGTGGTGATGCCAGGTGGGCACTACTAGGTAGGAATTGGATGAAGGAGTTAAATATCAACATTCACAGTTTGTTGAAAGTAGATGATGCAGAGAAAGGAAAGTTGGAGTCTGTTGGAGAGATTTGGTGGCATTTTTGAAGAAAAGTTGGGTACAATGGCGGACATTGAATTACACATCGAATTAAAAGAGAATACCCAACCAGTATTCAATAAAGCTTGGCTGATTCCATACACATTGTTTCCGTCTTGAATGAAGATGGCACAATCAGAGTATGTGGGAAAATGACAATAAAACCCCAAAATGTGATTCTTACCCTGTGCCCCGCACTGAAGACCTTTTGTCTACCCTGAACGGCGGCGAGAAATTCACCAAGCTCAATCTCTCAAATGCTTATCAACAGCTGAAGCTTGATGAGGAATCACAAGAGTTGCTTACAATCAACACACATAAGGAACTCTATAAGCCACTGAGACTCCAGTTTTGGATCCACAGTGTGGCTGGGATATTTCAAAGACAAATGGGAAATAGTGGGATTCCCTACACAGTTGTGCGAGTAGATGACATACTCATAAGTGGCAAAAATGACCATAAGCATCTCATAAATCTGGGAAGAATCCTGAAGGTGTTGGAAGAAAACAAGTTGAGGCTTCGGAGAAACAAATGTTGTTTCCTAAAAGACATGGTGAAATATTTGGGGTTCTTGATAAGTAAACATGTAGTACAGAATCTGTCAGAGAAGGTTGAGACCATTTATGAAATACCAACCCCAACAACCGTCACTCAGCTGAAGACATTTTTAGGGATGATTAATTACTACCACAGGCATCTCCTGAATATATCGACAGCCCACAAGCCACTTCATAAACTATTGCGCAAGGATTGCATGTGGGTTCGGGAAGCAGAGCAGGTAAAGGCTTTTCAAAAAGAAAAAAAAAATGCTTATGGATGCTTGGTTGTTGATCCATTATGAAGCAAGCCTTCCAATCAAGGTTAACGGGGTGGGGGCAGTGGTGACGCATGTTACGCCAAATGGTTGAGAAAAAAACCGATTGCTTATGCCTCATGAACGCTATCGATTGCAGAGAAAAATTACAGCCACCTCAAGAAGGAGTTTCTGGCAAAGGTTGCATTTATATTTAATACTATTTATAGTATTAGATATAAATTAAAAGGATGAATGTTTTTTTGTTTCTTACTTGATTTTTTATAGGCTCCCAAACGACTACAGCGTACAGGCTGCAAATTTGTGTACAGGGGTAACTTGACCCCGGGATGTTCATAGGATAGGTGGCACTGACCTCTGATGACCTCTAAAGGTCAATTTAGAGTCAAAATTACTTAGACAAATGGAAGGGAGACAATTAGATTTATGCAAATGAAAGGGAGACAATATTTTCATGTGTACACACATGCACAAATATATATAAAAAAACTACCTATCAATCGATATATATCTGTATGTGCATCTTTTCAAATATACCTCTGGGTTTGTGAAGTTTTGGGGGGGTTTATGTGCAGGCCCTTAATTGATTTTTGGAAATCTATATAAAATATCTTGCTTTCCTGTGTTGTTGTATTTGTAGTTTTATTTGTATAAGTTAAGGCCTGATGGGGGGGGGCTGCAGGCCCAACGGAGCGGGTTTGAATGAGTGCAACATCCCGCTTAATTGATTTTTGGAAATCTCTATAAAAAATAATTTGCTTTCCTGCAGTTATATTTGTTTTTTCTTTGTGTGAGAAATATATATATAAACCTGACTTTATATATATGTAAATATGTGTGCGTGTGCTTATGTGCATTTCAGCAAGTGTGTGGAAATAAAGAGAATCATAAAGCTACCTACCTTTTCGAAACAACTGCGGACACTAGGTTCAATGTTGCTCCCTCCAAAAGATGCAATTTCTCCTAATTGACGAGGAATTTGTACACAGTCATGAATTAGGAGTCCAAGTTTCCGTTGGTCAGCAAAGCCATTTGCATCAGCAATCAAACGGAATAAATCTTTTAGTAAAGAAAAAAGAAAAAGAAAAATCATTTTTATGGATGAAAAATTAAATAAACAGAAAATCAATCTCTTTTGTTTGATTAATTGAATAAAATTTGTTCTTTTACATAATAAAACATTCAATGTTTACAGTGAAAATATCACATAGTATGCAAATGAATATTCTGGCATATCATGCAACATTTCCTTTTGTTTATTTAAAACAACTGCTTCTGTTTGTCACTGTGTCCCCCCATAAACATTGGCGCAGCTCAACCAAACTTGGTATGCATACTTAATGGTCTTAGGGGAAGAACTTGGATGATTTCGTTTTACACAAAAAAATCTTTTTTAAATGGGTTTTTGTTGGGGGGTTCTATTTATATGTAACTATAATGTGAAACCAAACACTTACTTTCTGTTCATTGGCACAGGTCAACCAAATTAGATATGCATACTTAGGGGAAGAACTTGCACTATTTGGGTTTTCCCCCAAATATAAAAAAAGGGTTTTAGAGGGGGAATTCTATTTACAATGTAACTACATAAATACATATACATACTAGCTGGAAACCACTTGATAGGGTCAGTTTTTAGCTACCCCCTCCAGGGCAGTGTTGAGCTAGTATATACATATGTATATATAATGAATAACCTTGCCCTTTTGTCATCTCAAAATCACTTGAAACCTCTTAGACTGAGGGAAGACAATAAATAGAATAGCAAGAAGTATTTCATCAACTTCTATGAATCTGCAGATAATCTGGCAACAATATATGCAATGAGGTGCTTGTAAAACAGCAGTTATTCCAGTCTTTTCTTTTAATTGGCAGTTCATTAATATTCAAGTATGACCTCCTTCAGGTAGGGAGAACAGTCAGTAACTAATTTACAAATTTCATGCTTTAAAACATTGTAGATTTTATAAACAAAAATAATGACTCTTTGTGATGAAATTGAAACCTAAGAAATTTTCCATAGATCTGGTCTAAGGAGATCTGTTTTAATTGTTTACAGAAATCATTTATGCAAATAGTAACTGGTTCATCAATTTCAAGAAATTTTGGGCTGTGATCACTAAAAAGGTCTGAATTTTAAAAAAACTAGCAGGCACAAAACTAGTGACCAATTTAGCATAAACTTACATTGCATATTGAACCCCCCCCCCCAAATAAAATCTATTTTGGAGGGGAATTTTCAAAAAACATTTTTCCTCCTCATTGAGGGAAGTGTGTGTGCAAAATTTCAAGTTTCTACTACGAACGATTAGTGCTGTTGTGGGTACCAATGATTAATAATTCTTTAAGACTATTACAGTTATGCAATCCATCTTTTTTTTTGTGAAAATGAGAGAGTACTTTCATTGATTTATTATATAGTTGATAAGACAAATATATTCTCAAACCCTCACCACTAATAGTGAAATATCATCAAACCAGAGACTTTTTTCATAATAATAGTGACCTTATAAGATGTAAGATAGTTTTGTAATGAAATCAATATCGGAAGAAATCCAATTTCACATAAAATATTAAATTCACTTTCATTTAATTTTAACAAAAGAAGAAATAGATATTACATTGTTAAATTTAGCAGAAGAAAGTGAATAATAAGATATTGTAATTTTTAAAAAAATCAATTGTACATTTTCTTTTCTACTTACAACGATATTTGTCCTCTAAATGTGCTTTTGTTAGCAAAATCACTCCAATTTTGAAAGACAAAACACGCATTTTCCCAGTTCGTGCTCTGCAGAAAAAGAACAAAAAAGAAAAATCAATAAATATTTCCATAATTCAAATTATGAAAAAAATGAGAAAGAAAATACATGAAAGCATTTCTCGTATTTAAGTTTTCTTTTGTGTTAGATTTTTTGGGTTAAAGCTTAAAAGAAAATAAGCATGATTCACAAATCAGGTTGTTTGTTTTCACAAAGAGTAAAATCATAAAATCGATTGGATTGAATATAAGTAATTACAACAGAAATTAAAATAATTGAAATAATTTGTTTACTGCAAACTCTGTTTTATGTTAAGTTATACTGCATTTATATAGAAAGCGATCTCAATAAGAATCAATGCATATGTGTGTGTGAGTGTGAGTACCTCAAGAGATCTCACTGAGCACAAACTGAAAACAGCTAATTCTTTTCTTTTTTTGCGGGGGAGGGAGCTTATAGTTGAAATTTAAATGGTATCCATATTTAATTTTAAAGTAGTCTAACCTTTGACTAAATATCTTTAGCCATAAAACAATTTTAGAGAATAGAATAAAAGTAACTTTTCCAAAACAAACAAGAAAGTGTAGTTGGCTTTGTTAATATTTATATACTATAATTCTACTTGTCACGATCTATGTCCATTACAGAGAGAATTTTGGAAAGCGGAAATTTGAATAAGAGACTGTTTGGTGAAATGGATTCCTTTTGTTCATTTCTTTGTTATGTTACAGAATTACAAGTTTGTAAAGAATCTGGGTTAAGATTCAGTTTAGCAAACCGGAAAGATTTTTTTTAAAAATGTATTATTTTTTATTTTAACTTTAGACTATTAAATAAATAAAAATATTCCTTATTTTATTACTATAAATTATATAAATTTAAAAATGTTACTTATTTTATTTAAAATATTCCTTATTTTATTTAGAAAGAAAGAGGGGAGAAAAGGGGGTTAGGTAGTTTACTGAAGGAGTAGGAATAACAGAAAGAAGGAAATGTACTGTAAAATGGGATAAAGAAGGAAATGTATTGTAAAACTGGATAAAGAGAGAAATGTATTGTAAAACTGGATAAAGAAGGAAATGTACTGGAAAACTGGATAAAGAAGGAAATGTATTGGAAAACTGGATAAAGAAGGAAATGTATTGGAAAATGGAATAAAGAAGGAAATGTATTGGAAAACTGGATAAAGAAGGAAATGTACAGTAAATTAAGATCAAGTAGGAAATGTACTGTAAAACTGGATGAAGAAGGAAATGTACTGTAAAACTGGATAAAGAAAGAAATGTACCTTAAATTAAGATCAAGAAGGAAATGTACAGTAAATTAAAATCAAGAAGGAAATGTACTGTAAAACTGGATAAAGAAGGAAATGTACTGTAAAATGGGATAAAGAAAGAAATGTATTGTAAAACTGGATAAAGAAGGAAATGTACTGTAAAATGGGATAAAGCAGGAAATGTACAGTAAATTAAGATCAAGAAGGAAATGTACCGTAAAACTCGATGAAGAAGGAAATGTACCGTAAAATGGGATAAAGAAGGAAATGTATTGTAAAACTGGATAAAGAAGGAAATGTACTGTAAAACTGGATAAAGAAGGAAATGTACTGTAAAACTCGATAAAGAAGGAAATGTACTGTAAAACTCGATAAAGAAGGAAATGTAATGTAAAATGGGATAAAGAAGGAAATGTAATGTAAAATGGGATAAAGAAGGAAATGTACTGTAAAACTGGATAAAGAAGGAAATGTACTGTAAAACTGGATAATGAAGGAAATGTACTGTAAAATTGGATAAAGAAGGAAATGTACTGTAAATTAAGATCAAGAAGGAAATGTACCGTAAAACTGGATAAAGAAGGAAATGTACTGTAAAACTGGATAAAGAAGGGAATGTACTGTAAAACTGGATAAAGAAAGAAATGTACTGTAAAACTGGATAAAGAAGGAAATGTACTGTAAAACTGGATAAAGAAGGGAATGTACAGTAAATTAAGATCAAGAAGGAAATGTACTGTAAAACTGGATAAAGAAGGGAATGTACTGTAAAACTGGATAAAGAAAGAAATGTACTGTAAAACTGGATAAAGAAGGAAATGTACAGTAAATTAAGATCAAGAAGGAAATGTACTGTAAAATTGGATAAAGAAGGAAATGTACTGTAAAACTGGATAAAGAAGGAAATGTACCATAAAATGGGATACAGAAGGGAATGTACGGTAAAACTGAATAAAGAAGGAAATGTACTGTAAAATGGGATAAAGCAGGAAATGTACAGTAAATTAAGATCAAGAAGGAAATGTACCGTAAAAATAGATCAAGAAGGAAATGTACCGTAAAAATAGATCAAGGAGGAAATGTACTGTAAAATAAGATAAAGAAGGAAATGTACTGTAAAACTATTGATGAGTGCAACTAGCCTATACAACTGGTGGCAATGTTAAAATTACTTAAAATCACATCAACTTGTGTATATTTTATGACTGTAGGTAGACATTAAACAAGTGCATTCATTGAAACAGATTACAAAACATGAATCTTATTCAAATCCCCACAGCATTAAAAATATGTATTAATTCAAATTCTTAACTAACATTTCTTTAAAAGAAATTGACTAGAATCAGTTATCTCAAAATAATCATAAGGGTAAATGGAAAAGTCATAAAATGAAAACCAACTTTTTCAGTCTACATATAGAGATTCTCTAGAAACATTACTGGAGAACAAGGTTATATACTCTAGACACAAGACCCACCTGTAGATATCACCAACAGTACTATTTTACCTTTATTTTTCAAGGCATCTAAATCTGGTATTGAGTGTACATTGATAAAAACAGATTTTCATTTTTAGCGAAGTTATTAGTTAACAAATACAGATGCATATGTTCTGGTATGTTGTAAGTTATAGAACTATAAAGCCAGAAACATTATACACATGTGTGTATACATACACACACTGATCGTTATATGAAAGGGAAAGAGAGAGAAAGAAATAAACACGGCGCACAGACGAAATGTCTTAATAATCACCTAACACCTGAGGAGTGTATATAACAAAGGTGTAGAGACATACACACATATATTCACACAGGCATCACTTTCTCATATATGAGAGAGAGAGCAATGTTATTTGAGACTTAAGCAAGTTTGTTATTGAAGCAGAATGTAATATTGTGCAGCCACTTGGAGAGAGAGAATAGACTGATAGCAGGTAAAATCCCACCCTTATTGCTCACACTGTAGAGAATAGAATGAACTAGCCAAGTGTGCAAGTTGTCAGGACAGCAGCTGATGATGATGATGATGACGATAATGATGCCCTCACCACTCACAAAGGATAAGAGGTTGTGGTGAACGTGAGGGTGGGACAGCTGCACTTTTATAGATTATTCACCAGTAGCTGACAACAGTGCACACTGGAGATGAAATAGAAAATGAATGGAGGAATCATTCATGATTTAATAAAGTGGAATTGCATAAAACAGCAAAGAGCAGAATTGTTGCAACTGAATATTCCAGTTATTCCTCAGTTATTCAATCAGGTTTTAGTTATTGACTAATAAATTTACCTTTCACAAATATTTCACAACCATCATGGATTTTGTAGTTCATGAGTTTCATCTAACATCAAATGAATAATTCCAAATTAAATGAATAATAGTTTTATCAAGTTTTGTTTCCTTGAAACTGAATTCCAATATTAACACAAATACACACATCTATAAGCAGAAAATGTTTAGGTAACTCTGCAACTGTAAAAGTAGTATAGGCTGTAAAGCCATATCAACACTAAATGGAAAAGCTCTAGATTTCAGAAAAGTTGTCGGAGTAAGTATGAGCTTGTTTTTCTTTTCTTTTTATTATATTTCATATATTCTTGATAATTATCTGACAAAATAATAAGTTCAACTTGAAAAAGGATTAAGTTCAACTTGAAATAATAATATAGATTTTTATCCTTAGCATCTCTTATATGATCATGCACTAATGAGCATGAACGGCCTGTTGTGGAAGGTAGAAATTCAAACTTTCCAACTTACAATCCTATGTTGTAAACAAAGAGCAGCAAACTGATACCCATCTAAAATTGAGCCACCAACATCCAATAGAATAATCACAATGTTGTTTGGAGTGAATGTTGTGACTGATTTTTAAATTAGTTTGTATGAAGATGGCTTGTGTGAATTTGAGCTGATTAATGATAACATACGCCTTGAGTAAATCTGAATGCCATACTCTCAACAGTTCATTTGTTTACTTGTAAAATCTGTGATACAGAATGGTACAAACAGATAAAACAAATCGTTTACAATTTATTCTGTTTTTCATCTTTCAGATGTTGATTATCTATATCTTTTTTTATATCTTAATAACCAACTTGTATTATTAAAAATGAAAATTTACTTTGTAAAAAAACAAAAACACCAAAAGAATTTAAAAAAGAAAGAAAAAAGATCCTCAAGAACAACAATATCAAAGAATGAGGCAAAAAAATGATTGTAGTTTGAAAGAGGATATCTGTGCATGTATGAGGTTCTTTCTAATCAGTCTGGAGACTGGGAAAATATCAGACCACTATGACAAACACAGTGGGAAAATATCAAACCACTATGATTAATAGAATGTCACAACAAAGAACAATTGATGAAAAAGTGTCCTGGAAAGAATGAGTGAGAAAGTTATACTCAAACCTTTCCTCTCTTCTCCCTTTATAGTCAAGTGAATTTATGGTTTTAGCCTAAAAAATGTGCAACAAAAGGTTTCTCAATGGCTTTTGGTAGTATCTGGTATACTAAATGCATACTAAAATCTACCAAACTCTGACCCTGGAATGGTGTTTTTTCAAAATGGTTGCCAAATCCTTAAAATGCCCATTTAGTCAAGTGCATTTATGGCTTGTTCCTAAAAAAATTGCTACAAAAGTTTTCTAAATGTTTTTTTTAGTATCAGGTGTGCTCAAAGACATACTAAAAGTCTACCAAAGTAAATCCTTAAAATTCCCATTACTCCTTCAATATTCATCCTAGACAACCTTTTCCAATGGTTTTTAGTAGTGTCAAGTGTGCTCAATAACATACTAAAAGTCTGACCACTGGAATAGTGTAATTTTCAAGATGACATCTAAGGTGGCCACCAAATCCTTAAAATGCCCATTTAGCCAAGTGCATTTACTTTTAGTATGTTATTGAGCCCACTTGCTACTCCAGAAAACCATTAGAAAAACCTGTCTAGGTACAATAATGAAGGAGTTAAGGGATCAAATACATTCAGAAAACTCCCTTTTCAACTCAATGGTTATAGGATCAACCCCAGCCTAATAGATCTAGGATCTCAAGTTAATGATTATCAGATACTTTTTGAGTAAAACCAATTTTAAACCACCACCAGCAGCAAGTTTGACCCTTGAGTCAGGATTGATGCAGATTGATGACTGGAATGTCTATGGTTTCATTTCAAATAATGAGAGAAGTCAAATTGATTTCAAACCAGTTAGTCTAGAATTAATAAAACGTGTCATAACTAAGTGGTAGAAATATAAACAGGCGTCCTTCAATATAACACAGTTTGTTATAGCGTAGTTCACGATATAAGGCAGGTGGGAAGTAAAGTACTGCTAGAAAAATGATCTTTTTATTTAGCAGGAATACTATCTACAAAGATTCTCCTATTGTCCATACCCACCCCATAGTTATCATGGTTCATTATAATGGGGTTGGCTTTCTTGGACCCCAACACCCGTGTTATAATGTATTACTATTATTAGTACTAGAAATAAGCAAGTTTTTATTCAGTGGTTAAACTCAAAATTAGGTTTTATCTCAATGATGATACTTATAACCAAAATCTCACCCAGAGAAAAGTAAACAGATTTCAAAGAGAACCAATAAGCTCATTTTTTCATTTAATCTTGAATAAGTATATTATCATTAGACTGTTTTAATATTTTATATACAGATTACATCACCCAAGAAGTTAGAGATTTATTAGTTTTGCATCTGGCATATTGAAAGAAAATGCAAAGCCTCTTTCGATTTTGTCAAACTCCAGTCTACGTAACATCAAGAACAATCCTCAGCAAATTTAGGGGAGTAAACTCTTCACCGTTTGTCTGTCGCATCACGTTAAACCAAACTGATATATAAAATTAACATTTCCTTACCATGATGCGCTTACAGACCGAGCTAAACTCATTGTTGTTTTAGAAGGAAAATATTTGAAATCAACACCTGTGCATAGCTATCAATGTTATCTTGCCTACTCCTTCAAGTCTGCACTGCAATTCTATATTCAGGCTACCAGAAATCACCCTTTTCTCTCCTTTTCTGACCAACTTTCCATCGTCTTGTTCAAGATGGAGGTCAATATCACAACAGATTTCTTTTTTTCTTTCTTTAAGAGTTGGATTTTATAGTATTTCCCTCTTTAAAAATATTACTTGAAGGACGACTTTGAATCTTAATTAGGACAAAATGATTGTGTATGTCTTCTGGTCATAATGAAACTAAGCTTGCTTTGTTAATAACACGATTAGCACAAAATAAATTCTCTTCTTTTATAAATCTCTCTTTTGTACTGAAATTATAAAACAGAAAATAATTCTCAATATATTCTTCTTTTCTTATAAGGATTATAATTTCTCCTGTTCTTTTTATCAACTAGTGACTGTGCATATGCACACACACACACATGTATGCATATATATTCACTGGAGAAGTAATTTGGTATTTTGTGAATATAATGTTCTGTATATCAGTGTTACCATGTTTTATAGTCAACCCAGTAACCCTCACCTCAGCTCGAAGTAATGTTGTAAACAAGGATAGCCAATAAGATTATAGAGATTACATCAACTCGGAGAAGAACAAAAATTAGATTAACCTCTTTCTCAGAAAATGTACACAAGAAGAAAAATAATGGAAAAGTAATCAGAAAATAATATTTTACCTCAAAGTTTTTAGAATCGATAGCCAAGATTATTTCTATGGTGAGTATCATATGAAGAGGTAAAATGATGCTCAGAATGTGAAAAAGTTCTCTCTGAACACAAGTCTACAAAATGATGCTCAGAATGTGAAAAAGTTCTCTCTGAACACAAGTCTACAAATAGTTTAAGATTAACTAATAGGCAAGCACATAAGGAAACTGTCTTTCTACTTTTATCAAAGACTTTGTAGAAAAGTTCCAATGGAATAAAATCAAACATATTTTTAGAAGAAATATAATATTAAACATTTCATGAAAATCATCTCTGAAAAGGATGACTGGGAACAACACCTACCATTCCAAACAGTTGTATCTAAAGATGGAACAGTTATATCTTAAAAGTTATGCCAAAACCCATTAGGAATGTTACAGATGAGACCACAAAATCCAGCAATTGGAGAGAAAAAAATCATTTTGAGATTTAATTGTTTTGCGGAATGGCTAACAATATTTCAAACAAATTTCCAACTCAGCACTGATTGTCTTCATAGTTATTAACTCTAGTAATTCTTTGGTAGTCAGTAATTGGTTTCTGTCATATCACTATAATTTGATTCGAGTATTTTCATAATATTTTTTCAAACTCATTATGAGTCTAAAATATCTTTTGCACTTGATCACTATAATTAAGCACCATTAACTTTGAATTAAACAGAAACCTCTAAAATCTGATCCATCATTGGATACTGTTTGCCACCAACTAAATGCAGTGAATCTGGAAATGAGACAACTGTATACATCATCACTTCCTGGCTCCACTTATTTTTTGTAGCAATGTATTTCTATAATAGCAATCACCATCATTTGTTATCAAAGCATAGCCATTTCTATAATAGCAATCACCATCATTTGATATCAAAGCATAGCCATTTCTATAACTCAGGAAAAATAATTAGTCTTAAGATTGAAAAAAATAAATTAATGATGCCGTTTGGTGTCTGCCTATTTTGTAAAACAGATGTATTACTTTAACAAAAACTAAAATACTTCCAAAATAATTATACTTACATTTGAATTAATAAAATTAGTTATGTAAGTTTATTACTCCACATCCTCTAATATAAATAAAAAAGAAAATTTTAACCAAAGTAAATACTAGCAAAACTGTAAGTCAAAGATCCTTACATTGCATGTTATTAGTGTTGCTATTTATGAGAAGAGTAAGCATAACAAATAATAATAATACTCACACATCATAGGCGTTGAGCAGCCAGTTAAGGCTGAGATCAACACACACTGGCACGTTGACCAAATCAGGATGCACATCATGAATTCTTTCATACATTGAATTCAAACAATTGATGATTTCAATAACATCAATTATCTTGTCATTGTCCTCCTTTAGACTATGTTGATCGAATGAATCCACTGCCAAACTCATTTCCAAAAGATCCACTGCAGAGAAAGGAAATTAAAACAAAAACACATATTAGACAAACGAAAATGAAATGAATTTCAACATAAACATAATTGTGCAAATATTCTGGGAGTGTTGCTGTCAAGTCATCTGGTCTCTTCTTTAACTCTTTTGCTAAAGAGGATTCATATATTATTGCATATATATATAAAGAGTCAGGTTTATATATATATTTGATAGAAGAATTGAAAATGTAGCAAAATGTACAATTTGGCATTCAATCCCTAAATTGATGTCACATACAAGAGAATCTCATTAACTGTGGAGAAAGCTTTAATGCATAGACTTTTAATGGATGTCAAAATGATACAGAAAAGTATAGGCTTTGATCAATACATAAGCTTTGCTCGCTTGGATAAATAAATACAATACACTGACAAACCATTGTCCAAACATATCACAATAGTTGTCAGCAAACTTTAAAATTATATTTCTTATTCTACTGCTGGCATATGATTGCAGTGTCTCAATGATCTACCAGCTTAAGGGACTTGATTTCACATAGTTCCAGTGTATTTAAGCATCAATACAAGTGATGCGCGTGTGTGTGATGGGGTGGGGGCTTGTATATACAAATAAACTTGATTCCACAAAGGTTGGAATCAGGTTTATTTAACTGTTGTGTGTCATTCATTTGGAGCAGTTTTCAATAGATTTGAGTTGAAAAAGCAATCAAAATGAGTTTCCAAATGATGCCAATGATTATAAGACAGACTGAAACCATATTGCATATTTGCTCTTCCCTCAATAACTGCAGGGCAATGAAGTCTTCATTACAACTCACCATGATATGAAGTGAACACTGTGGCATGAGGCTTGAAATTGAGCAAGCTTGGTTTGATCAACCATTGAGAAACATCTCTTGGAAATCCTGGCTGATCAACAAGGCATAGAGCAATTCAATATTTCTCTGACACCTCAGGAGAGAAGGTTCACAGTGAAAATGATCAAGTCTCTGTGTATCATTGTCAAGAATTTAGGATAGATTAAAATAAGTGGAATTTATTTACATAAAGGAAATTTTTAGAGAATAGCAGAAAAGCATGAGACACTCACTGCATAGCTTTTTTTGTAAGAGCCGTAGTTTCATGGCAGTACGGTAGGCAGCAAAACGGATATTGTTAAAGTCACCTGAAAAGAAAGGGAAAAATACTGTTAGTTTCAAATTAAAAGATTTGGGGATAATTCTATAAAACCATTCATACATATATACTATAGTTTGAGAGAGATACATAAGCACTGTTCTTTTACTGCATGTGTTATATCTCTTGCATATACATGATATATATATATGACAATATATAT
>VCCN01004615.1:795583-826768 GCA_006491835.1 Architeuthis dux | reverse complement strand
ATCAATTACTATGTGTGAGCATTAAGTATATACATCAGTAAATATCTACTATATTCTTATCTCTTTTAATGATAATACTGGTGTATATGTAGGCAATATGCTTACAATTGTGCAGTTTATATATGTATGATATGTATGCATAGTATTTTTCTGTATGCCAGTATGTCTGTATGTGTACAATGATGTAAATCTTTGTAAGCTTAGAATTCCTTAAAAAGCTTAGTAATTAAAGTCACAATTTAATTGAATCCACTTCTATTAATAGAAGAGAGAAAGAGAGCATCATAAAAGATGTTTGGATAATAAGTGAACAGACAATTCTTTTTATTGTATCCCCCCTCCCTCCATGGCAAACAGCATGAAGTTGGTATCTAATTTCAGAGGAGTTGGTTTTGGTATTGGATATCACTACTTCTGCATTCATCTGTGCCTATCCCTAATATTAATATATTTTTGCACAAGGTTACAAAGGTCAGTTTACAGCTAGTTAGTAAGTGTGGCCATTAATTATCTCTATATAATTTCCTTGCAACAGACTATTAGGGGCCTCACATTATTCCCAGTTGGATTTTGGTAAAAGGGAGTAGCTGTTGGGGACAGAACTATTTTAATATTTAATGGTATATCCAGCAGACCTACCTAAAACATTAAGGAGCTCTGTCATCTTTGGATGGTCCCAGTGAGTTGTTTCTGTAGCATGGCTGGAAAGAGAAGAAAAAAAGAGTAAATACTGCAATGTTTTATCCTCAGGCAACAATACAAGCATTATTCACACATTTTTTCCTATAATATGGTAAAGAAAAAAGAAAGAAAAAGCTTTGTGATTATGAATTCTGCTAAAAACTATTTACACAATTGATCAATTCAATAATTTACTCAAAGCCTAATTATTTCTTAAATAGCAATAACATTTTTGATAATAACAATAAACTTACATTGTTGCATGCAATGTTTTGTTGAACATAATAATCAATATCATATAGGTCTTATATCTGAAATGATTGCCTGAAGTGTCCTGAAAAATTGTTATCATTTTAATTAATATTTTCATTTAATCATTTTTTGCTTTCTCTTATTGTAAAATCTATAAAATTAATTTCTCTCAAAAATTCCCAGAATACTCCAGATATAAAACATGATATTTTCTTCAACATAACTTTTACAAGGGTTAACATAGCATTGCAGCATATAAATAATTATGGTCTTTTCTCACCATTTGTTTGGACATTCTCTTTTCTGATATTACATTTTACGTATAGGCAAGGAGCCTTCTAAATATAATAAATGATAGTAAGAAGCCATCTGTCTGCCATTTAATGTGCAAGAAGTTACAGCAAAAACAAATATAATAAAATGAAAAAAAGAAATATGTGAATGCCCAAGCAATAAAATTTATTGTACCAGTGCTGCAAATAATTACATAATAGGAGGAAACAAAGATAATATATCATTTTTTAACTGTATTTACAGGAAGATAAAAAAGATTATTATAAATAAATTTGAAATTATGATTAACTGAAGTTGTGCATTAATCTCAACAGAGAAGATTTTGAAAACTTTAAACATTGTATTTTTATTTTTAATCTTTCAAATCCGGATCCAAAAATAGATTCAAGTCAAAAGTGCAAATTCTCAGATTACACCTTAATCAAAATTTAATTTAATTTAATCAAAACAAGGAAGAAATGTAACTATATTCTTTTAGGTAGTTAAAAGGCGTCTGAATTCTCCATTTGATCCTTGTTTTGATTAAAATAAATTAAATTTTGATTACGGTGTAATCTGAAAATTTGCGCTTTTGACTTTAATCAATTTTGTGGTCCAGATTCTACATTTGATCCCCAAATCCCTACATACAAAAATTATGAGAAATCTTTTCAGTGTCATGGAATAATTTTTTTTAGCAAATTAGTCTTGAGTCTTTAAGGTTAATTAGGAAAATAATAAGAAAATTTGTTTTATTTTATATTATAAAACCATAACTGCAGGAGTTTCTCAAATGGATGGCTATACATGAGACAGATCGATAATTTTTTGTTCTAGGTGATCAATTAAAATGTACTCAAGTAATCTAAACAAAAAATATTTTTCTTACATTGATTTGTCAAGAGCATTATTTCTCATTACAAAAATCAAATCTTAAACAGCAGAAAAGATTTGTACACTTAATGTATTTTCTATTATATAAAACAACTGGCTCTGTTTGTCAGAGTGCCCCCCCCCCCCATTTAAACATTGGCACAGCTCAAGCAAATGCATACTTAATGGACCTAGAGGAAGGTTTTAAAGTAAGAAGTTTTGAGAAAGATTTTTTTAAGCGTTTTTAGAGGAGGTGTTTATTTACAATGTAACAATAATGCTAAACTGAACACTTACTTTCTATTCAATATACATATATACATGCTAGCTGGAAACTGTTCGATGGGGCGGATTTCAGCTAAGACTAATCAGAAAGAATTAATAAATAGTGGAAACTTGGTACAAACAAACAGAAAAATTAATTTCTAAGGTATTTTTTATTTCAGTCCAATTGCCAATCCTATACAAAATCCTTTCTGTTATATGGTAGACTAGCAGGGGTACTCGGCATTGCCCGGGAATGAAAACCTTGACTGTTTTCATTCGTCAAGAACCATTCCCACCTTCTTTTTTTTTATTCTCTATAGATTCACATTTGCATTCAGGTGATCTACATGAATGCAAATGTTAATCTATAGAGAATAAAAAAAAGAAGGTGGGAATGGTTCTTGACGAATGAAAACCTAAAACTACAAACCGAAGTATCAGAGCAATATGTTGGTGCTTTCAAGCAATAACACCTTTGTTACCTGAATGTGAAAGTGTCAGTTTAGGAAAGAAAAGGTAGGTTAGATGTGGGGTTTACCGTTTTTCTATCTACAATGTAACAATAAACCAGAACTTTGCCCTTACTTTCCCTAAGTCCCACGATCGTCAGTTGGGCGAAAATACGACTGTGAAGTACCAAACTTAGTTCTGTTGTGAAGTAGAAAATAATTAATCTAGGGTGGGGTTTCATCTGAAAATATGTTAAGATAGATACAGTTTCGCTTTTTTGAAATCCAAAATCGAATGGTGTTACTACTAGGCCTGTCGCTAAGGGGGCACCTGGCCCCTCCTGGAAATCACTTGATCCCCCATGTAATGGGAATAATACTTGTGCCAATTTTTACAATATAAATCATTTTTATAACACATCTTCAGTGCTTGGAACAGCTTCACCTTCTTTCATCCTACACTTGACCATTTTTTGTTTTGGCAGAGCAATAAAGAGCTAAATTAGCGCAGGCGTGCTTGTGTGTTTTGGGCCATTTTTGATGTTTTTTTGGTTATTTTTAAAAAAGATTAGCGCTTTTTTACCAATACTGAGCACTTCTACTCGTGGCCCCCCAGACTTAATGGATGCTCCCCCCTTGCTGTACCCTGGCAACGGGCCTGGTTACTACGGATGTAAAGTAAGGGCTCAGCTAAGCCTAATAGCTATATCGTTAGTATAACGTCAACCCCACAGACGTTTTGTTAAAAAAATTAACAAAGTTAACAGAGGTCTGTTAGAAAGCAGCAGAAATAACATCTGGAATGAACTATTAATACGTTTCTTGGCTTTCACTGTTGAAACCAATTTTAACCTAATAAAACAACGAAAAACTAAAACAACGAAATGCTGAGCATTAACAGTACTGTGCAGAAATCAAACAGAAAACATGTACAGTGAGAGAGAGGAAAAAATTGTATAGCAGTATTAGAAATTTAAACAAAATATTTAATAAATAAACTTACGTAAAAATAGAAGGTAAACATAAGACAAAAAGTGTAAAAAAAGTGACCTGATATAACTGGCTGCTACTTGTCAAGAAGTGAAGGGTAGGCGTGATAGACTGTGACCACTGCTTGACGATATGTTTCAATAGGGTAAGGGAGGGAAGGGCCCATACAATTTGTGGTGGTTGTGTTACTACTACTGCAAACGTAGAAGAATTAGTGTGGATATTTGAGGAAAAATGAGCAAAATGTTGTGAAAAATGAATATTATTCTAAGGAAAGTCTATGTCATTCATAATAGGAATGATAGATTAAACTGCCGGTATAAAAATAAGGTTTTTCTCATGTTTAGAACAGAAGATTGGCTAGAGTATGATCTCTGGTGACCTTGAAGGTTAGCCTATGTGGAAAGTCGATATTTATAGATTATCCATCCAGAATATTAATTTGATAGTCCTAAACGTTTTTGCGGAGAAGAGGCACAGATAAACAACCAAACGGAGGGCTCAAATATTAGTATAGATTAAAATCAACAAATTATAATGCCTGCACACTGATTTTATTGATGAGAGTTCAAAAAAAAAAAGATTTGCCTCCTTAAGTGGCTAGTATTTCTTTTGCTCTTGTTTAAACAAAAGGCTTCATGTGTGTTGAAAGAAACATCACTTCTTTCTCTTATCTAATCTCTCAATCTAATTTGTCACACATTTTAACACTCTACTCTGAGCACACACAAATATTTTTGAAAGCCTTTTGAAGATTTTTATTTTCAACACAACCATTCATACTGACATATAAAACATTTAGTTTCCAATTGTTTAAAAATTTGGAGCTTAAAATGAATGGTTAAAATGCAAATTGAATTTTAAAAGTAAACTATTTTGAATTTGAATAACTTTTAGTACAATTAATGTTGCTTAGTTCTTTTAAGTTGGTTCTTCAATCTCTCTTCTTAAGAAAACCTAAAGTTTAATGAGATTAGCATGCATTCAAATTCAGTGCAATGTGTTTTCAAACATGAGGATAGTTTGGGAAGAATTCTATGGCCATAGTTAATGTTTGAAATTACTACCATCATCACTTTATTTAATATTTCTAATTAACAATTTTGCTCCTTTTCCCTTCTATTTTTTCACCTAAATTCAAATCTAAATTTTTTCCCCCTTACATATTTAAAAGAAAATTCTTCTGACAATGCAGGCATTTTGAGTTAAATAAAACATTTTTTTTTTAATAAAATTATTTCATAACTAGTTTTCATGTAAATAATAGATTGAATATAAAAAACAAATATCAACCAAGTAACCAAGAGTAAAACTCAAACCTACAAACAACAAACCACTTTATGCCTATGGTATCCTTACTATATCAGAACTGGCTAAATTATTGGTATTTATATAAGTGTGAAAAAAGTTTCTTTAAAAGTATTTTTTAAAAATGTATATATACTTACTTGATATAATAAGGCACTTTATTTACAGCTACAGATCTCTCCCAGGGAATTTCCACAGAAACTGGAAACAAAGAAGAATACAGTGTTACTTGTAAAATGTGGGAGAAAATCATTGCATTTCATAATCTGTTCATTGCAAATGGCTCATATTTTATGCCCACTACTACCTGCAGGTTCAGAGAGAGAGAGAAAGTATAGTGAGATACAAAGAAAAGAATGTAGCAGCTTCTCACATCTGTGACACTGTGAAATAATACCAGAATAGCATTGCCATGGATTACCATATTCTTCATATGGGGGCACAGAGATATTCTGAAATTGATAATTTCCTTGCAAATGATGAGAATTGATTTTGCCTTGTGAGCTAATGTGCAAATAGAACCAGAGAATTGGATGTTGTCCTGTGCATATTCTGGCGAGTAGATGTAGCACAAGGATCATAAACAGGAGGAAAAACCCAATTAGTATATCAGCTCCAAGTATCTTTACTTACTTGTGAGAAAGTGTTGAGAATTAGGCCCAAAATCTCGCAAGGCATCTTGTAACTGTTTTAATCGATCCTCAATAGCCAACTGCAAGGCTTTCCACCTATAAGAGATCAATACAAAACAGTTTATAATTATGGACATAACCAAGGAAGGTATCACTGTCAACCTAGTTACATGGTAGCAAACACTAAATAAAAATGGAAATAGCTTACTCATCTCTGAGAGAATCAACATGTTTCTTCTCAATCTAAAGGGAAATTTTGCAAATAAAAAAACTTTCAAAATACTGCAATTCTACATATTTAAAATCCATGTTAATCTCAGAATAATCGGGACAATTTATAAATCTGCTGAAAAAATATTTAATCTAATTAATGTAGAAACACACATACAAATGTAAGATGCTTATTTTCTGATAAATAAAGTAACTGATAATTACTATTGGGGCATTGAATAAAAGTTTAGTCTATAATATTCTATCAATAAAATGTGATCAATAATTCCAGTTAACATCATTAAAAATAGATATTACATCTGATAAATTTGGGCTATTTATTGGACAATATTTCAAGAGGATTTATCAACCTAAGAAACACATGAAAAAATTCAAAGAAATATTGTTATCCAATGAACATCAGTCATAAAAATATCATTTAAAAAAATATTTGTTATTAGAAGAAAAAACAAGGCCATTTAGAAAGAATGGAAATGTAATAAAGTTCTCAATACAATGCACAGAATACTTGTTTTATAAAAGAACAAACACTGGAAAATTAACTTCCCACAAGAAGAGAATGTAATAGTCAGTAGTCATAATGATGATGATTTTTATCACCATCATCATCATCTTATTTGAAGTACCTTGTATTAAAGTCTTCTAATTGCTGTATATTCCTGGAAGAAAGTACCACCTCAGTTGCCTGAAGTTGATTTGCCTGATCATTGACATTGTCTACTTGACCCTGAAGTGGAGCAATCCGTTGCTGGAAGGCCTGAAGTGATAAAATATATTCAAGTATAAGATATATTCATAAGCATCTTTTAAAATGTAAAATAAACAAATTCACAACATTTATTGAATACAAATCTGGAGTGAAAAACAACTGATGGAGAATTTATTACAACATTATCTTCAAATAGAAAAATTATTTTTTTTAATAATGAGCCAAAATGGATAGTGGTTAGTCCAACAATTAATTTGTCTTTAAACAATAGTTTAAAAAACAATTAGAAACTGCCATTTTGATTTTTCATTGATAAAGTGAGACAAGATCTATTGATGACAAATATAAAAATAGCACTGTAACCTCTTTTGTGATCGAATTGGTTAAATTTTGCTTGTCTTATAATTAGTATTTAACCATAAATTAGTTCTTTATAGGAACAATAAAGAGATTCTTAAGATGTAAAGCTATTTTAGTTATATAGTTAAAGTACAACAAAAAAAGTGAAAAGAATTTTAAGTATATTAGCAGAATATTTATTCACGGCTCAGTTTCCTCTCACACTCACACAAGGGTGGATTAAGAAGTCTGGAGCCTGACACAGTTGTGATCTGAATTTTTCATTGTATAATGTTTGATCTATGTGATTAATGGAGACACATTGAGTTAAGTGCATGACAAGGGAGGAGATTTTGTTGAAAAATAAATATTTTTTTTGAGATTAGATGCTTTTTTCCTCATTAGGCTACACACTATATATATATATATAGTAGAAGAATATTTATTGGTTCATTACAACCGGTACAGTTGGTTTCACAAGACTTTGATCTTCAGATGAACAGTCAGTTGGTTAACTTATGACTTAATAAGGTTTCAAGCTGTGTCACCTCCATCAATTAAACTTATCATTCTCCCTGGGTAAAGTTACCACTCTCAAGACACAACACTGCTTTTTTTAAAGGACGATGATTGCTTCTCAAAGATTATTCAAGTCAAACCCTTTTATTATTTCTGACTATTTATATCACAAGACTGAACTGGATTATCGACTCTTTCATTTTAATTTTTAATTCCATCAGTGAATACTATTTTCTGGCACAGCAACACATACATGGAACATATCAATAATCATAATTTTCATTTGTCTGACAAAGTCTGTCTTTACACTTTGAGTATATAGCAAAGAAAACATTTTGTTGTCTTTTCATGAATTCGCCAGTAAGAATAAGTAATATACTATTGTAACATTCACTATGAAATCTACAAATAAAACATATGTGAATATTTACAAACAGGTGTATACAACAGTTCCCATTAAAACCAGCTTCACTAAAAGATGTTAAAATAAGTAAACAAAATTGCTATGTAATATTTTTCTTCTTGCTTCCAAAAAATCTATGGAAATGTGTTATTTTAGATATAAATTGTGCCTGCCTGCCTTTTATGTTTGGATTTGCCTCACTGTTTTTTTATCAATTTTATCTCAACTTTGAAAACGCGATAAAGAATAATTACTAGTAAATATCACGGGCTGACAACCAGAAGGGCTTATGTCGAAATTATTTAAGAATAGACATAACCATTTCTGGTTGTACATAAATAGGATCATATATAGAGAGAGCAACACACAGTATATCTACATATATCCAAGTATACACACAAACACATATGCATGTGTGTGTCCCCATCCAAGTCCATGCAAGTATAAGAGTCACAAATAGGGAAGAACGGTTAATCTCAGCCTAAGCCTTCTGCTTTTCTGGTCTTGAAACCATCTGTTTTTTAAGAAAAAAGATAGGATATGTGGATGTACACACACAGCAAATAAAGAAGCTATTTTCTAATGAATTAACAGAAAGGCGAGAGAAAACAAATACAGTCAGTTCTTTCTAACATCTCTATTTTGAAGATTTAGCTGGTTTACAATAAACTACTTCTTTTTTTCTATGGGTGCTATAAAACTGTAAAGCTACAGTCAGAAGCCATACAAACTATGTATGAGTTACATTCTTGATGAGAATCATCTTAAACTTTAAAAATATGTGATACAATTTGTTATGACAGAATATCCACTTTTCTACTTTCCTTTTTAGATATAATCCATCTATATCTCTAGTTTTCTGGATTTGAGTTGATGCACTGTTTAGTCTTCAATGAAGCCAACAAGATATTTCAATGTGTAAACAGTATTTTTCTAACTTTTCAAAAGATATATTTTCTAGTTCATTCATTGTCTTCTTTTAGGGCTTGCAGTTTTATATCTATCATAAATAGTCTGTGTACTGGTCACCAATTCATTTAGTTAAAACTCATATTACAAGTTAGATGAATATCTTTGTATAAAATGTATCTTGAAGATTGAAGAAAGGCATGTACAATTTTGTATAATTACAAAATTGCCTTTTTTATAAACAGGAAGTCCTGGAAATTGGACCATAAATCAAATGATGTATAATAAAGAAAGTGGCTACAAAACTATTAGAAAAAAACAAAACTTTGAATTATAGAAACCATATGAGTGCAAAAATTTAGCAATGTAAAACCCATACAGCTGAGAACTTAAAGAGTAACATTATATAGCAAAGCTTTGTTGCAGTGCAGGTATTTGAATTTTGTTGGAGGAAACAATATGAGAAATACAATAGTAAAACATTAAGTGAAGAAAACCACTGATAAGGAATCAGATTTGAAGTAACTGGTATAATGCAATAAACCACAAAGAAAGAATCTTTAGATATGAAGGCATTCATCAGTATTCAAAGGCTTCATTGGTAAGTAATCTAATTTTGAAGCCACCCAAAAAGATCAAAGGCAGCAAGCCTCATCTATCTACCATATTACAATGGCAAGAATGCTATTATATAGGCAATAAAATCACTTCCTGTATTCAGGAGACATAAATACCAAATAACAAAAGACTGAACATCATGATGCTAGTCTGAAACAACTTGGAAGCAGGAAAAGATATTAAACAGTAAGAAAAGTTCAGAATAGAGATGACAAGATTTGCTCAAAATTCGAGGTGTACTGGCAAATAAAAAAAGGCACGGAGAGTGATTTCATATATATATATATATATATATATATATATAAAAAACATAGACAAATAAAAGACTGACAATCTAGCCCAGGATTCATCCTGTGGTCTCAAAAAAGTAAAGTATACTCAGTCTTGGGGGATGACCAATCTTGGATATTAGAAAGATTCTCAACATCAGAGTGATTAAACATATAATAAAATCATAATAGAAGTACTAAATTGAAAAGGAAGCAATTTTTTGTTTATTTTCCCACTCTGTGGCCAGAAAGAAGGCACATAGTGAAATACAGAAAAATAATGTACAAAGCAATTGATATAATTCTATAGAAGTCAAAATGTCTGCCAATAGTAATCAAGAATGTACAAATAGCAACATTCTCTGAGAGAAAAATACAATGTTGTCAGAATTTTTTCTGATTGATTTTTAAAAAGCTGTACTAAGTCAGTTCTGAGATGTCTCCTGTCAAGAATATTTCATTGTTTTTTTAAAAATAGAACAGAGATATTTCTATCAAAGCAAAGGGCAACATTCAGGGCAACTAACTGGAAAAAACTCTCTGATTACATGGCATAAATTATGACCATTGAGTGGTAATTTTGAATTTAAGTAAATGTTTTATCCTTTATCAACACATTCATGCAATATTTACAGTGTATTTTATAGTTAATTCAAATAATTTCTAAAAAGGAAAAATATTTTGACATACAAATCAGCAATGCTTTTTTGTAGCATGTCAAAATCCATAGTAAGTTCAGTGCATGCATGCTATTCTGCATTATGAAACTGCTTTGTTTGTCTGGTTGGGTTAACAGTGAGAGCAATAGATAAAATAGGTTTTAAAGGCTAAGTCAACAGACCCCAAAAGTATAAATAGTGCTGTCTACAATATTAATTTCACTGAATGATTACTTTGATTACAAAGGGCAATAGTCTTTACCTGAACAATTTGCTAGCAACCATTGGAGAAAGAGAAATGTCAAATTTAAGTGTCATGATAAAAAGCCATAGGGAAATATCACTTAAAGTGTGAGCCGTTTATTGTTAATATCAAACACATGATTTACTAGGAAAGTTAATTTGGACAAGAAATCCAACACCATCAAACTTCAGTTGACATTCATGATAATTACAGGAAAAGTTAACTTATTCTATACAGTTCATTAAAAAAACAAACAGATGTTTTTTATAATTTTAGTGAAATTTCATTGGTTTCTCTTTTTTCTTATTTATGCTAATTGTTTTTCTCACTCAGAGTTGAGATTTGCTGATAAAATAAGATTTTCAATTATATAGATTATTCATAGACTATATAATCCTAACTAAACCTAGTTTCCTTTTGTACTGTGCTCTTCAACATGAGCAATTCTAAGTTCAAAACCAGTGGTCTAATATTTTCAATATTTCCCAGCCATTACTTTTGGTCATTTGATTTTTCATGGTTTTCAATAACCAAAGACATAAGTGATACTAATAAGACTTTTAAGCAGACAAGTTCACTCAGTTGTGTTTTGTGGATTAACTGGATAAATATATTTTCTTTTTCATACCTGCAGAGTATCATAAAGCAAAGGAATACTTTTCATTTGTCTAGAAAGAAAAGAAGAGACTATGAAAGGTTACTAAAGTTCACTTACTTTTGTGAGGTCAATCTCATCCTGCAAGTTTTCAATGATCACATCACCAACTGGTTTCCACTTAGATTTTTCATCTTCAGATTCTTGAAGCTGTTCATCCAGGTAATCCATTGCTTCATGAAACACAGTCATCTTCTACGTTGCAAAAAAAAAAAAAATATATATATATATATATATAAATACAAAACCTGAACATAATTACATTCAAGGAAGTTATTTCCCTGTTCCTCTAGGAACCAGAAGAATTGTCAATCACATAACATCGACTCAAATTAAAAGCCACATAAAAAGTTTCAGAGTAAATAAAACATTTTAAATTAATATTTTTGAAGAACTTAGAAGGTTTTTAACAAATAATCTACAACTCATTTGATACATTTAATACAAAATTAGGAGCAAATAATTTCAATTTAGTCATTCATAGAAAATGATGGCATCAGTAAGTCTTACATTTTACTTATAAAGTATTTGACAAGAAAGGTTTTGATATTAAAAGAACCCAAAATATGAATTTGTAATACTTCAATGCTGTTTTCAAGGAAGCACAGATCGGGTGTGGCGATTCATCATGAGCAACTCTGTTAGGATAAGATGATACATAGATATATATATACACATATATATATATTGTATATGTGTGTGTAACACTTTTCAATGAATGTACAGATACTACACTCAGATCCTAGGCAGAATGGCCAGGGATGATTTGTAGATTATTTGTTAAAAACCTTCTAAGCTCTTCAAAAATATTAATTTAAAATGTTTTATTTACTCTGAAACTTTTTATTGATATTAGGCAGACGACACAGATACACTGAACCGAGCCAGAAGCGCCAATCCATACATTAATAATCGGGTCATTTTTTATGGGTACTATGCTAGTTTCTAAATATTGCAATATGCATCGAATGTAAAGGTTAACTTTGGCTTTAACTGAAGTTGCTGCATTGTAAATTTCATTGCAATTCAGTCAGAGTTTAAGTCTTTCATAGCTTTCTGGCCAACATCTTGTTGGTAAAAAGTTAACCAACCATTATAAAAAGATAAGTCAATATCCATAGCATGAAAATAGCATCTGTCTAACACAATAGATATTTATTTTTCAACATAATCTCCCACCTTGTCAAAGCACTTGATTCTGTGATGAATATTAATCATATAGATTAAACATTATACAGTGAAAATTTTAGATCAAAATCCAGCCAATAACTATGTGTCAGGGCACAGCCTTATTGATGCACCCTTGTGTATATAATGCACCCATGAATGCATAGCCACTAATCACACCATATCCATATTAGAAAGAGGTAAACATAAAATTTCTATAAAATCCAAGTAATTTCGGAGATGTAAATTTATTAATCAAGTATATACAAAATATATTATAAAATTGAAAGCCTTTTTTAAAAATTTGCAGAAAATAACTCATTTTATTTAAATTTATTCAACTTCATGAGGCTATTCATTATCTCTTAACTCAGTTTATTTTTTTTGGCAAGTAGTGTTTGGCTGTGAATGATGTACATAAAATCCTAAATTCTCTATTTAGAAACCAGACCTAGTTGGACCTGTAAGATACCCACTGTAATTGAGAACTTTCATTGTTACACAAAAATAAAGGTTTCTCCCGATATTTTATTGAAATAGTGATTAAATTCACATTACAGGTTTCATTGCTATGAAAAAGCCATTCATTTCATACATACAAAATATAAACTTTTACCCACTGTAAGCAAATTTGCAATAGTACGTCCTAGGTCACCTTGCCTTGTATAATACTTTTTCAGTTTTCCTCTAGTAAATTTTACTAGTTCTAATACAATTGTTATTATTATAAAAGAAAATATTTTGTATCGCTTTGGATATAAAAATATCAAAAATTACATAAAACAATATTTTTGCAATGGCATTCATTTCATAATAAATTGAATGCTTTTAACTAGTTTTCAATATGGCTTAATTCACAATAAACAAAACAACATTGTCATTTAATCTTTAAAACTGACTCCTTATGACTCAAGTAATTTATGTCTACCAAGGACAATAAAGCTATAATATGGCTGTGAAAAATTTGTGATAAATAACTAATATTCCTACTTGTAAACAAAGATGTGAATCTTTTGATAAACATTACATGTATATAAAAAAAAGCTTCTAAAAGACAAAAATGGAGCAGTGGACCAGTGAACATTTCTCTATACAATTCTAAAAAAATCCACAGAACTTGAAAATCACATTTTGTTTTTTTTTTTAAATTCAAAAACAATCTGACTTAGAAAAATATTTCTTTTAAAACAATGAATATTCATAAAAATCTAAACCTCATTCGAGTGCAAACACTGCATCATATTTTATCATTAAAGGGGTTTGTAAAATGTTTGTAAATGTGTCAGTTGTTAAGGGTAACAAGGAAAACATTACATTGTACAGATTATCATTTGTCAACTTTAATGCTGAACATTACTTTGCTGTGATTGTCCCTATTGATTTTTGGAAGCACCACCATTCATATCCCACTTATTTCCACACAAACCCAGTTTCTTTTTCTTTCTCTCTTTTTTTCTTTTTCTTTTTCTCTCTCTCTCTCTCAAAACAACCAAGGAAAATTCTTATTTTACAAGTCATTTTTGGTATTTTTAATATTCATTCGTATCTAGAGACTACAAAAAACTAATAGAAAATATGAGCACAAAAATATTGTAATCTCTAATAAAAAAATACAATAGAAATGAAACTAAGAAATATAAAGTAAAAATCTAAAGAAATTCAGTAGAAAGGCTTTCTTTTGTAGAATTAAAACAAATTTCAAAATTATAAATACCAACAAGAGAAAATACTTAAAGATGAAACTGTGTTCATTTCATTATAGCTTGTTTGTTTCATAGTCAAGATTGTTTCCACGTGTTTATGTACATTCCATTTAAGCATGTCAGGTTATTATATCTCAACTGTGTTGGTGAATGAAAAGTGGAAGAAAAATAATCCAAACATAATAATTCTCAAGTAATTTTGATAAAAGTTAACATTTTTTCCTGAAAAAAAGAATTTGTTTTAAAGGTTGTAGTATATTTGATTATACATAAATTTCCTCCTAGGACAGTAAAGTTAACATGATTTTAAAAATTTAAAGATCAAAATGTCAAGAATGTTTTTAAAAATGAACAAGCAAATTCTTTGTTTATAATTTGACAACCATCATATTTACATTAAGTATGAAAATCTTGGCATGTTTTTTTCTGTATTTAGTTTTAATTAAACACAAAAGACTCATTCAGAGAAAACGGGAGAATACATTGAAATTGTTTCTATGTTTAAAAAGCCAATTACTGTCATGTGAGGCAGTGAGCAAAAACATCATGTGCAAAAACCAACATTTATATAAGAAACGGAACAAGGATATACAAATAAGAAATGAAGTGTAATACTTTCTGTGTTGCTGACAATGATCTGAAAGAGTTCTTTGAAAGAGTCTCTGCAGGATAAATAGTTTTTAACCAAAATTGTGCCTATCAAGGGAAAAGTAAGTAACAATAACATCCACAAACCTAGTAGGATGGAGTTGGTGCCATGTATTCATGCTACTGCCACAGGTTTAGGATGGAATGAATTACTATAACAGCAGTCAGTTAGTTGACTGGTTGAGAGGGAGGAAAAATGAGAGGCCAGTGATAATTATTCTATAACACTGAGGTAAGCTACAGTTATACTATGGATGTGTTCCACAGTTGAAGTGTTACCAAATATAAAAAGTCTATACATGGAGACTCATTGCTATGCCAAGCAAAATATTTGAACATATGAGATAGGTTTGGAGTGAACTTTACAAGAAAAACTCATAAAAGGTCCACCTTTCAAAGCTGGTTGTGAGTAATTATCCAAACAATAAAACCAATGGCATGACTGCTGTACACAAGAGAGTTCTTAACTAAGTGTTGGTGGGATTAACACTAGAGAATGTAAAGCTGAAAGGAGAAAGTAGTATTATTGTTGGATGACAGTGTGGTGTTTGTATGCTGAGCATATGTGCTGGAATATCACAGCATGTCTATGGTTTCCCCAGTAATGAAGTCTATACAAATTGGCAGGAAGAAAGGAGCAGATAGACATCAGGCTGCAAACTAAAGGGTATTAATCCTTTGGATGAAACGGTCAATGGCAGATTGATAATCCTGACATATATCTACATGAATATTTAGGTAGACATACAGCTTGCCACTTTTAGAGATGAATAAAGAGAATGTGGATGTGTGTGACCACTAACAGGGAATTTCTTCAGGTTATATGTGTGATGGAATGTCCAAAAATGTGTGAGTGTATGTATACATACATATATACATACAATGCATATATAAACAGAAATAATGGAGGTTTCCATTACAAAGAGAAAGAGAATTGATATCAGTAGACCCTACCTTGTCTATTATCCAGGTTAGCTATTAGCTCTCAGGGGAAAGAAGAAATATGCTGCTTGTGTAAGCAAACAGATGAAGTGGTTAAAATGATTCCAAAGGAAATAGGGTGAAGGGAAAAGTTAACAGAAGGCTCTACTACAGCCAGAAAGCATGATCGAAATGCAAAGATCTATTTTGGCAGAGAAGAGAGAAATAGACATAGCAATTACTTACTTTGGATTTTCATACACAAGTATCAAATATTCAAGTGAACTATTAATACTTATTAAGCTATGTGACCTGCACTCAAATGTATAAAAATAGGGAATAAGAAAGGAAAAGCTATTTAAAAGCAGCAAATTAGTTTAATACAACTAACTTAATATATCAAATGATAAAAGTCTTGCTTCAATGTCCTTCAATGGTACAAAAGAAAAAAAAAATATCATATATCAACGTACATGGTTGTAAAATGTTAAATTTTTGAACAGCCAAAATACATGTGTGTGAGTGCGTGTGTGTACGTGCAGTTATATATTAAAGAAATTTAAGAATACCTAAATTTAAAGCATATATTTATACACCGAATGAAAACTTATTTGCTACAGGAATCCCAAAGCATATACTCATAGACCAATAAGCATTACTAAGGAATATAAATCTATCTAGGAATCACCTTTCTGAAAAACTAAGACACACAAATGCATGTCTATGTTTTTCTATACATAAAAAGATCTAATTATGTAGAATCAATTACATAAATGAAATGTAAAACAACTTTCAGTGAACAGATTACAGTTCAGTCAAAACTGTCCTTTGCATATTAGATGAACATGTGCAGTTCTTGAGTTATTAATTATTAGCACGCTTGTTGATTTTATATTCAATAATCAATTGGAAAGGCTAGACATTCATTATACAATAAATACCCACAATACTGAGAAAACAGAGATGAGAGGGTTATGAGAAAAAGGCCAAGTTAAGCTTGTAATGTTTTTGACAAAGTTTCATATATTTCTATTGCTGACTCTACAAGTACTAAACCATCAAGAGGAAACTTTTGTGCTTTGATTTGAAATTAGAGCTTGCACGTTCTTGGTTAGTTTGTAGTGATGAGTATTACCAGCTGAGCACTTGGCTGGGAATTTAAGACCTAAAATAAAGAGCCTTTGAAATCAGTTCTCTTTGATCTCTGTGATTGTGGTAAGGAATGTACAAGTTGAAATAATATATTTTTCATCTGGCAATTTTATCACTTGGCTAATACTTATAGGTATTGCAGAGATTTCCAATTTCATGTTGTCAACATTTTACAAGTTTACAAACATTACTGTTTAAAATTAACATTTTCTTTTTTTTTACTTATAGCACCCAATGTTTGCCGTCCATCATCAGGATCATAGCAAGTGAGGGTGGGAAAGAGAGACATATTCACAAGCAACTGATTAGTGGAAAGAGGTACTTGGGGTTGCATTGAAGTCACCCATTTCACGAAGGGCAAATACAAAGCAGTCAAAAGAACACAGGAAGAAACCTGAGATGAACACTGAATGATGAGCAACAAATCTGCCCAACGGTTGGGTTTTTTTTTCATTTACAAAGGAATAATTGAGAGGAAAGTCACAATGTTTTTGTATAACACATAAGTAAACAAAGCTCAGTGCGTGAAAGGGAGGGATGGTCAAATGTTAGGTTTTCTCTTAATATCGACAGGGGAGAGATTGCCTGGGCATTTTAAATCATTGCACAATGATTAAAAAAAGAAATAGAATATTGTACTGAAAAAAGATTGCAAAAAGCTTTTCAGTTAAATCTTTATTGCTGAGTTTATAGTTTCTTTAGTCAATATTATCTCATTCAAACATTTGCGGTTCTTATCCACACATATAATAATTAGGAATGTGTGTGTCTTCTGTCACACTAAGAGATGCAGCTGATGTAGTAAAATAGAATTTTATGTTCTGATGACGTAATAAAATTGCATAATTTAAAGAATAATAAAAAATAAATGGTAATAAGAACAAAACATAATGAAAATCCATTTGTGGTCAACAGAATGCAATTCTTCAAGGTCACTGCAATGCAAATCTCTATTATCCACGTATATAAAATGCAATATGTATCCATATATTGTCCACGCTTACTGCAATGCAAATCTCTATTACCTACGTATATAAAATGCAATGTGTATCCATATATTCTCCAAGCTCACTGCAAGGCAAATCTCTATTACCTACGTATATAAAATGCAATGTGTATCCATATATTCTCCAAGCTCACAGCAATGCAAATCTCTATTATTACCCACATATATAAAATGCAATGTGTATCCATATATTGTTCAAGCTCACTGCAATGCAAATCTCTATTACCTACGTATATAAAATGCAATGTATATCCATCTCCAAGCTCACTGCAATGCAAATCTCTATTACCCACCGTCATTTTTAACAGCAGGGGAAACTAATGAATTGCTAAACATCAGAACTTCCATGCTCAGTTTAATAACTGAAAGTAAAATCAAATATACATATTAAACTGAAATTTCTAAAAAGTCAATGTTTGACTTTCTTTGCCCTTTTTTTTCTTGAAAGTTTTATAATAAATGTTTGATGTCAGCATCCCTACATTAACGTGTTAATTCTATCTGTAACATTGATTCAAGTGAAGTGCAAACATCTTTGAAGACAAATGAAAGCATCTTCCAAAACAGTCTACTTGTGCATGATGATGTGTAACTGTTTCACTGTTTGAAATACTTTTATAGTTAATGCTTGGTTAATTTGGTCCTGACTAAATAATCTTGTTCTCACAAGAAGTTAATTAAATAAAAACTAAGTAATATCAATATTCCAGACAAAGATTTGAAGAAAAGATTAAACGTTCAACGTAGATAATTGTTTTGCGATGATATAAATCATCTAAAAAATTATCTATATTAACCAGTAAGATTGAAAAAAATATAAAATTGAAAAGTTATAATTGACACAATTATAACTTTTCAATTTTATATTTTATATCAGAAAAATGTTTAAACATAGGATTATTATTTTCTTCATTGCACATAGGATTTCTGCAAGAATTTACCTACAGTTGAAGGGGATATAACCATAAAGGTGCACTTGTATTATTTTGTTTTTATTTACATATACAGTATATTTCATTTAATTGGGTCTTTGGCTAATTGAAGTAACTGTTTGTTTGAGCCAAAATAAATCAAGTATCTTATATATAATGGAGATTTGCTTAACCGGTCACGTTTCTCCTTGAAAATTGCATTTTACTCTCCAAAAACGGTTGTAGGGTTTCGATATTCCACTCTAGATGGTTTTTAGACTAATTTCCAAAGAGTTCTGTGATTTTTTAAGCTAAAATAATATTTTTAAGACTGTACAAAAAGTAACATAGAATTTTTAAGTATGGAAGACAGCTAAATCATTATCATTTTTGGTTTACATAACTAAGCAGGTCAAAATTATTATTCAATTTTCTTTTTTTAACATAACTACGGCCATAAAACCACGAGTTAAGTAATGATTTAATGTTTTACTGCCATAGGCTCCATATAGCTGAGGGTTGCTGCCCAGAGTTTGGGTATTTTCATCTAATATTTGTAATAATTTCCTTTGCATATTTGGACCACAAAGCGATTTAATTGGACTGGCAAGAACAAACCAAAGTGACTTTTTGGTTAGTTATTGGTGACACACTCATCCCTAAGACAGGCAGTATCTACTGTGTATCTGTTGTGAACAGCTTTAGAATATAGATACAGTTATATGCGTCATTTAGTGCACTGATTTTATGAATTTACTAAATGTTTTTATCTGAATAAATTGGAAAATCATTTAATTTATGTTTCCTACTATACATATTGTATACTAAAATTGAAAATTGTTTATATGCTTCTTTGCTTAATATAAGCAACTGCCTAATTGGACCAAATTGCTCTAGTCTCTAATTAATGGGAATTTACTGTATATGAACAAGAGGAGATGACATGAAATCTATGTAATGCAGTCTTTAAAGAGAAGATCAAATGTGCACATAAATTGCATAACTAAAAAACCACTTTGAAAGTGTGTGTAACATGGGGCCGGAAGTAATAGCAGGAATCTTGAATAACTATGATTTATTAATCAAGTTAATGTACACTGGTTTGAGGGTGGATGTAGTGGGTGTACATAACACTTACCCTGCTGTACTGGATGCTATGAGTCTTTTGTCTTACAGGTTGCTTAGGTAGACTTATATGATGTTTAAGATTAAGCTTCTGAAAAGTTTGAAATTTTGTAAACAGTTAAAAGTTTTTGGAAATCAAAAATTTGTTCTATTCAGAAAATGAGAATTTACTAAAAACATTTTTTAACAGATGAATCCTTGTGCAGTGACACAAAACTTTGTTTTATTAAAGTTAAGCAATAATTTACTTTGGCAACTTTTTGTGGGTTTCAGTTGCATATGAAAAAGACAAAAACAGACTTTAAATAAAATGGTTGTACTTTAACCATTGTTGTTATTTGAGTATTGTTGGTTTGAGTTAGAATTTCCTATTAATATAAATGTACTCACACATTGAGAAATTTGCTGAAATTGTTTAATACACACTACTACATACATTTATATCTAATAATTTAGAAAAGGAATCTCTATATGCAGTTGCATAGAATCAGGTATTATTTTGAAGTTTTGTTGTTCGATACATTCCAAGAATATTTGCTTACAACACTTGTTTCATGTTATGTAAAATCTTTGCCATATCCTGAATGGTTTGAAGCACTGTAAATGCATCAGACATAAACTAATGCAAAACAACTTCTAGGATTTCGATGCTATTCATTATATGGTTCACTGATAACTTCTTCAATAACTTTTCTGCAAAATTTGAGATATGTCACCAAGCCTATTATGGGCAATGCTTTTCAATCAATTAGATTCACCCACGCAGATGACTTAACAGTTACTAAGCCAAAGAGAGAGAAAATGTGAGAGAGCGTGGGGAGGAGGTGGGCAGATAAAATACAAAAGGCACATAAATAAGCAGAACAAAAATATAATTATGAATAAATGAATACATCATTTTATTTTATCATGTTTCCAAGAGAAAATTCTTTAAACAAAAAAAATGAATACTGGCTGTGGAAAAACCACTAATACAAGCAGTGACAAAAGCTACAAGTCTTAAAGACAAATGTGAATTTTTTGCAATAATTCACAGGGGAAAACTTTGTGTCCAAAACTAAGTTTCTTTAGCTAGGAATAGCACCAACTCAAAAGTAAGCAAATGTAAACAGCAGCTTTAATATTAATTCTAAGAATAGGAGACCAGAAGAAATGGACACTTATGAGTGGTAAATACCCTCGAGAAAATTCATGATAAATAATCAATACCACTGGCAATTCATTAGACATATCAAAGATTCAAATGGTTACAGTATTTGATCTCATCAGACTTAAATATTTTTAGTCCAATTGTGGATTTGACTATCTACTTAATGACTGTCATACATCGGTTTGTTCACATGATTTCCATGAAATATTCTCTTAGAATGCAAAATTGCTCTATAACAGTAAGATTCTAAATTTATACATGCATTATGTAAACAAATTTTGATAATTCAACAAATAGTCAAACTCAAGTTCCTACCAGACCAACCAATCTGATATCAAATAAGTACAAATTCTATTTTCATGCTTTCTAACATGATATCGCCAAAAGTTCATGTGTCTACACAATATCTCCAAAAGTTCTCAATTAAATTTTGTGGAAGTATGGGCAATGAGTCATGGAAGAAGTGATTAAATTTAGGGGCGGATCCATGCACAATTACTCCCCCTGGCAATTGCATTGGCAGAGGTATACACTCTTTGAGTTCTTTTTAGTTTGTTACCTGCAATCTGAAAATATTAGTAAAGTTATTCTTATCTCAATTATAAAATTGGATCATTTTCTAAAAAATGAAGATTTGAAATAAAACAATAGAATGACATTCACTTCTCTTGTCAACAGAATATAGATTTTATTTCCAATTTCTTTGGTATAAGTTTAATCTCTTCTAGTGACAAATTTCACTTTAACTTTCACTCAGAAACAAATATGATCAATCTTGTAACAAAACTGACCGTTTATTAGTAATCAGGAAATGGGTCTATTTGAATAAATCATAGCAAAGGTGACAAAGTATTGCAAAGCTATTTCCATCTATGCTGACACATAAATGGAAAGAACTTCTTCCTTTTCCACAGAAAAGTTGTACTGATCAAATACGGATTAGAGAAAACTAGAATTTAAAACTACTCTAAATATTATACATAATAATTTGCCTGAAGGGTAATCAGTTCATTCATTAATTATATTGCAATATGTTATTTATATTTATAGTGGACATATGAATAGTAGAGAATTTAATCCATTACTTTGAACAACTCAACTAGATGTCATTATTGCCCCATATTTGATGGTTTAAGGCCTCCTCAGCTTCCTTTTGTCAGACTCTCTACTTAAAATAATCTACATTTCATTTTTATAATGATAGTCTTTTATAAAAAAATTCTTTCAGATATGTTGTTACAAGAGAAAATGTTGTACAGACTCCAGTGGCATCCAGCGTGGTAGGAATCTATTCATCACACATCACTTTTGATCCTACACTATCATTCAGATCCATTTCAATGGATTTTATGGCCCAGTTTTGTGTGGATCATGGATTTTAATAACACTGTTTTGACTTCCAGTAGAGGCTAAAGTTGACCCATGTGTTTTCCATAGGGTTTCTTTGATATTGCATTGAAGATGATAACAAGTAATGCAACCTTAAAATTTAACCACAACCAAGTAGCAATTTATATCAAATATCAAATTATTTTAGTTATTGAATATTTATGAGTCTCATAGCATCTTTTTCCACTTTGAATTTCTGTATTTATAGTAAGGCAGACTGTTAGATAATATAAGGCTTGTTGCCACTTTATCCTTTTCAAATGTAAGGTAACTAGAATTGCAAGCTGACCAACATAGCAGTTTTAGTACACACATGTGTATGTGTGTATGTATGCATAACTTTGCAGTGCTGATTTTCCCTAGGGACAAAAGGCCAGAGCACTTGCTGGGAAGACTAGTGCCTTTATCATTGTTAGTGGCAAGAAACCTGGGTTGGAATTTAATGACTGACAACCAGAAGGACCTATTTGATGGATGTCATTTTTAGCATGGGAAAAAGACACTGCAAGCTAGAAAAGTGTCACATGGTGTTGTGTAGCCAATGAAAATGTAGCTTTGTTGGCTAATGAGTTTTCTGAAATCTTTTGTTAGAGAGTTGGAAAACAGATGCCTTAGCGAGGAGATGTGGGTTTTTTTTAGACACGCAATCGACATCCTTTGGGGCTGTCCGTCAAAGATGTTTTGGTTGCGGCTAAATGGACAGTAACTAAGTGGAAGGAAGAGAGAGATACTTTGAATGTGGAGCAAGCGAATAGGGTTAGAAAGATGGCTCAATTTCTTCTTTACCAGCAAGCAAGTCAACCCAACGTAAAGTGTAATAAAAAACGATTCTTCCTTTACCAAAATATTTGTCTCCTTTGTGTTATTGTGCAAGTGAAAGAATGCACATTGCGACTTTATTTACAGCTTCCCAGGAAGAGATTTATGCACTGAAGACCAAACGCCAAAGGTATGCACATCTTTTCCTCTATCTTTCCTTTCGTTTCCCAACTCAAACTTTTTGGATGTTGTTACACTTTGTTTCTGATGCTCTTCGTTCTTGCCATGAGCCGTTCGAAACACAGCAAACCTTTCGATCGAGCCTGCACATGTGCATTAATGCTACAAGTCCACATTAACCAATGAAAAATCATATTTACTTACCTCAAGAACTTCATCAATTTGGGACTGCCACTCATTGCAGCTTTGATTGATTTCAGCCCATTTTCGATTGAGTAAGCGCACCTGTCGTCTAATTTTCCTAATGAGGTAATGGGCTTCCCTTTCAGGTGACATGTCTGCCGCAGTTATCCCTTCAGGGTCTGTCACAGAAACAGATTAATTTCAGAATCATTTTATGCATCAACAAGCATTTGCAAAAACACAAACTTGAAAAATAGGAAGAAAAGAAGAGAGAAGATTAAAAAATACAGCCAGGGCAACCAAGCAAAGAGGAAATATAATAAGCAGGGATGAGAAATTTTACATGAAATTATTCAGCAATGTGTAAAAGAATTTTTTTTAAATCTTGAAATTTTAATTTTCTTGTTTCCATCAAAGAAGAAAGATGATTGCATTTCAGCAATTGGACCATCTGTAACTGGAAGCAGAGGATGCATAGCATATTTTCTTCTTTATAGAAATATATTCTACAATTGGTGAAGAAGAGTTAATAAATGCCAAAAACTTCAAGAAGAGGGAAAGGGGGTGCATGAGTGACAGATTTCTTTCTTTTTTTTTTTCAAATAGTCTGAAAGTGATTGAAAGAAAGGTTTTGTGAATGACTCATGGAATTCAAGAATAGAAGGTTTTTCAACAATGTACCAAGTTCACTTGATTTTATTAATGCTCTCTCTTTTTTCGGTTTCTGACAAAAATTGATAAAAGACAAATACATGACATTAATTAATAGGTTGTTCACAGATATAGCAAAGTTGTCTTATGTTGTCTTGGTTAAAATAGGTTTCAGGTTTAACCAAATTTTAAGCATTTATATTTGCCACATCATTTTAACATTACAAAGAAAGATAAAAAAATAAAAGAACAGAAACATGAAAGAGAAAACTTTTTCATATATCAAATTGAATAAATATATTACATAAACCTATTTTAAAATTTTACAATGGATTAAACACAGATTATTTGTTTTAAAAAAGAAGATATATTCAATAATCACAGAAGCAAGAACTGTAGATTTGGGTCAGTTAGAATTTTAAAAATCCTACACCTTTTAAGTATCTGTTCTTTTCCGCTTACACAATATTCTCAGCTGAATCCTCCTATAATAGTTCTATTTCAGTAGCTATTAAGCCCAATTTTGAGATTATTTTTTTAAAAATATGGATTTCTAATAAAATATCACCAGAACTTCATATATTTTATGAAAAATGACTAGTTGGTTTACAGAAGAACATGCACATATAAATAAGATTTTCATATATAAGAAGAAAACATGATCTACTTTTGATCCTGATTAGAGCATCAGGATGACTAACAGATACAGGAGAATTGAGTAAGCAGTATGCTGAGAGAGAGAGAGAGAGAGAGAGCAATAAAGCAACCCAGCTTTGTAGAGAAGCACCCCTTGAAGGTAACACTTATTTATTGAATTGATGGAAGAAAAAATGTTGACTAATTTTTAAAGGAAAAAAAAAAATCTTCTTGGAAAACAAATGAGCAAGAAATGAAGAGAATGGTTTAGATTGCTTATTTGTGATTGTTAATAGACAAGTAAGAGTGATATCTTGTAACATTGTAGATTTAGAATCACCACATTTATGTAAAATTAATAGAATCTGGAAAAATTGATAGCAATATATTAATTTCTTACGATTATAAGAGTGTGTGTGTATGTGTAAGAGGAAAGGCTGTCTTGTAAAAGCCAGGACATGATCATATTCACAAGCAGTACACAAAATTTGATTGCAAATTGAATTTGCTACAACAATATTGATAACAAATTGAGGAACATCCTTATTAAATTAAGAAAAAAATTAAAAGAGAATCAAACAAATTCAGTTAATTAAATTTAAAATGTTTTTTAAATAATTTGCAGGAAATAAGGAATATTGATGATCTTGATAATGATATTAAAATATAATATGAAAAAAAAGAAAGAAAGCAGATCAAATGCCTTTACTCTAATTCAAATAATGCTTATCTTTTTATTTAAAAAATAAACAGATTAAGAAAAAAAATGGAGGTATAACAAATTCTGAATTGTATAAAAACACATCTCATAATTGTAAATTAATAAAGTTTTCTAGTGAAGAAGATGATGATGATAATAATAATAAAACCAAACACAAAACTCTACACCATAGAGAGGACACCGGCAGTGTGTAAAAAGAAAGGAAGGAGGTACAGGACTCATCAGCATTGAAGACTGTTCAAACATTCAAAATGTGATTAGCAGAATATGTACAAAAGACCAATGAAAACTGCTTGAAACATTTTAGCAAGAGATAAAGACACAACAAATGCAGGAATAGTAAGAAATGCAACAGGGAAAGAGAATACTCTCCATGGAGAATTTAAAAGGTAGATATAAACTATCACAGATAGCCATGGATATTGTTACACAGAGGACACCTGAAAAGAGAAATGGAATCTCTTATAATTGTAGCCCAGAACCAATGCATCAGGAATAATGATATTAAAGTAAAAATAGACAAAACCCAGAAAAACAGCAAAGACGATAAGCTACAGCATAATTGAATGCAACAAGCTGGCTTAGAAGGAATACAAAAACAGACACGACAGGGTAGGGACAGTAATAGACTTGGTATTGTGCAAACAATTTGGGTTCAACCCTGTAAACAGATGGTATCATCACAAACCAGAGGCTATCTTAGAAAATACTTTGTGACTTTGACATTCAAACCGATCACCCTATCCAAGTGAGAAAACTGGATCTGATAGTTATGAACAAAGAAAAGAGGATCTGCCAGATCATAGACATAAGCTGTGCCAGCTGACCACAAGGTGAAGACAAAAGAAAGTGAAAAATTGGAAAAACACTTGGATCTCAGCTAAAAACTAAGCTGTGGAACATGAAGGTTAGGGTTGTGCCAATAATAGTAGGATAGCATTTGTAACTGCCAAAAAACACTAGAATCAAGATCAGATGAATTAGAAATTTGGGCAGGAATTGAGACTGTCCAGACCATGGCAGTGCTGATGTCTGTTAGGATACTTAGGAAAGTGTTGGAGATTTGTGGAAACTTGCTGTCACTTAAACTCCAATCATAACCATCAGATGTCTAGTGTGAACATGCAAATGCATGAAATAAAAAAAAAAGTATTATTTTTATTGATGATGATGATGATGATAATAATAATCATTATTTTTATTTGCAACTTTATACAAATAATATTTCTTTTGCTATCTGTCAAGTATCTGATCAGTCAATGTTCCATGATTATTCAGCAAAATAAGAAATTTCTAGATATTCAGAAAGTGCTTTTCTAGTGATAAGAAAGATTTTTCTTTTTCAGTTGACATTCTCTAATAATCTGGGACATTAATTTATTTACTAGGACTAAAAAGGAGGGCAAAAAATGAAGTCTGATGTACAGTGAATCTTACTAAAAGTATTCTGCCTTCAAGAATGTTATCAATGTTTACATTAGGTGAAAGAGCTATGCCCACCCCTGCACTAACTTTCATTTTCATACCCAAATTAATGAAAGTTCAACGTCATCAAAAATGGTGGTTTTATTCCCAATGATATGGGTTTCCTAAATAAAGGTGATTGCGTTTTTTTAGGAATTTGCACTGTGATATGCATTGTGCTAATTTCATGGTTCTGGTATTAATAGAACCTATGCAAATGGTGGTATATGCTGCTGTAGTTGCAAGTTTGGTGCCTTTTAGATTTAGGCCACCCGGAAGAGGTTGCTTCACTATAATTGGTGGCCAGTAACATATTTTTCAACCTCTGCCTGGCCGCGCACTTAGGGACGCGATCATTGGTAACCCTTAAATTTGTTTTTATTACTTCTCTCTCTACTTCCTGTTTTCTTCTTTCACTTAATTCTACTCGCAGGCGGTGTGCAGCTCTCCTTTCCTGTCATGTCCTTGTTTATGTATACATGTTTCCGCCTTAATTCTGCTTTGAGTTTCTTTGTTTTCTCTAGAACACTTGTTTCTTTCTTTTTACTTCTTCCTAATCTCACCCATATTGGTCTGTTTCTATCTTCCTTTTTCTCTCAGCCCATATGTCTGATCCCCTTTATTTCTACTGAAACACTCAGATAGGACAGTTTTCCACTTCCTTCTGTGTCCTTCATTGATATAAGAGACGACAATATTTGCTTCTCTTCCTTTCTTATCATTACTTTCCTGTATCTCTTCCTTAGCAATGACTGATTCTTTATCTGATGGTCTTTTCAATTTTGCTTCATTGGTTTCGGGTTCCTCGTAGATTTCCATTGCTATCTTCTTAACCATCTCTTCTTCTTTTATATTCTCTAATTCTCTCTTCACTTCAGCTAGTTCCCCTTTCATTTCTATGTTCTCCTTTACATATTTCTGTTCCATTGGCAAGGCATTGCAGCTAGCTGATTACATTCTTTAAAGTACCAGTGTAGTTCTTTTTCTTTGCTGAGCAGTTCCTACATTTCTTTCTTGATTTCTGTACAATTTTCTGCATGGAACCATTTCCCACAGAATCCACATCCCACCTTCATAACTCCTGACTTGAATTTGATGTGGCACTTGTTCATCTTGGGTGACTATGATACAATAATATTCTAGAGCTGTAGTAAGTTTGACGCAAAGTAGTGCTCAGGACTTTGATGCAAAGTAGAGTGTCACAAGTTTGACGCAAAGTAAAATGTTCACAGGTTCGACGCAAAGTAGAGCGCTCACAAGTTTGTCGCTAAGTAAAATGAGGGGAAAAAAACAATTTTACCTCTGCTAAATTGTTGCACAGAAAAGTTTGACTTCTCATTGATGTGATTGTGACTGTTTTCTGACAATAGTAGTACTTTCTGGAAGATACAAAATACTACTAGTTCGTTTGCAGAAATCAGGTGGTTTGATTTGGTTTCCACTTATTTTGCGTGTTCAGAATGTGCCGTCAAGCTAATGGGAGAACACAATGTGCTGCCAATGGGGGAACAGAATAACCAGAAGGATTGATTAAATATTAATGATTCATTTTTTGTTAAATGTGTCAAAAAATTATGTTGATCTATTGTATATGAGATATTATAATGTAAAACAGAATTGAAAAGGGAAACAGTTTTATAACTGTTACTATAAGAATTAATTCTTCTACATAATTCATTCTTTTAGTTATCTATATCTATGTCAGCATACTGTTGGAATACTACTTCAAAGGGCAGCAGATCTCTACAGCTAGCTCGGGCATCTGCCTAGAAGAAGGAAACTCCAACAGAAAACCTACAATCTCAGGACCTTGCACCCATCATCCCACCTCAGTAGGCCATGCCATCCCTTGGTTTAAAAAGTAGTGATAGGTCATAAGCATGCCACACTTCACTTAAAATTCCATCATGCAGGCCAGATGGCTATTTCACGTGCAGGCCTGGCACCTGAGGGGCTGCAAGATGTGGAAAACCCTCCCAAATCTTAGTTTGTGAAGCCAAGCCATGACATTATGCAGTTGAAACACATTGTAACAAAGACAAGGAAACTGGTCAGAAAGAATCAGTGTCTTATATTAATTTGTATTTTACAATTTCGGTCTTTCAATAGGTTTGTAGTTAATTTAAGCAGTCAAGTGGGAATCAGAGAATTATGGTCATGAATTAAGCACTGAATATGAAATGGACAGATGCAAGTTGTACAACACCTAAAGAGAAAGAATTGATTGTAACATTGCAATGTTATAAACATAAAATGAAGACATTAAACATGAAAGAATTAATGAATGGCAATTGAACTCTGTTAAACCAAATCTAACCTAAAATTCTTTCTTTCATAACGAGATTTTAAAGTTTTTAAAAAATTTATTTCAGAATCAATAAATGTAACTCTAGCTGCCAAGATTCCTACTCATTACTATATCTGACAGATGAGGAAACTTAAAAATGAAAGATTTGTGATAGTCTGGAATTTTGAACCAAAGGAATCACAGCCATTTTTTTTGGTGTGTCAGTGATCCAAGGAAAAATACTGCAGGTATAAAAGAAAAAAAAAAAACAGCAACAACAAAAAACTTGACATATTTCTCTCATAAAATATTTGCATATTTCTTTTGAGATTAATGTTCATTATTTCTACACTGTTCACATTTAAATAATCCTTCTGTTTTTCTAAGGTTAGCATTTGCTTGGTAACTAGAGATTTATATCAACTGTTTTGTAACTGTCTTAAAGCTAAGAATGATGTTGTAGTTGTTTTTGCTAATTCTCTGAACAATCAACATAAAAATACTAGAATCAATTATTCTATAAAGAATAAAAAAGATAAAGATAATAAACATAAAACAAAAGACATGATTATTCTTTTGCAGCAACTCAAATCTGTATCTACAAATGTGCATCAAATATAGAGTAATGTTAAACACAGATGGTAAAAAAGACAATACAGTTTTGTTGTGTATAATTATGTGTGCATGTAATTATACACCTATATAATTATGCCTATGCTATGTTATAGAAAAATGATACACAATCTATGAGAAACAATGTAGGTACAAGATACGCATATCAAACTATCTATATGTACAATATCATATATAACTACATATATTAAATAAAACTCACATTTTAGCACTAAAAACTATATATTATTATGTTTAAATTGTGGAAACAACTCTTCGTGTTATACATATATTAAAATACTTTCAATGAAAACAGCAAGTTAAAAAACCTTCAGATATGGACAGTAAATTGATCAAGAATGGATGAACATTGAGATACCTAATATTTCAAATACTTAAAACATTTGTTTTCTTTTTATCTTTATAAAGAAGAGAAACATTTCATGTAAATAACCTGAGGCCATAATTGAGTGAATGGAAATAATTTGATTAAAAGAAAAATTATCTTAAGGAAGTAGAGATTTAAAAATGGATGTATTTAAAAACTGAAGTTTAAAGTAAGACTTAATTAGTTGATATGAGATAAGGGAGGAAAAGTAGCAAAGCCCTTTAAAGTAGGATAAGCGTGATGTGCATCCTCTTCGATCAATATTGGCCAATAATTATTTTTTTTATTTTAATGATATTGGCAGTGGTAATGGTTAAAGAGGTGTTTAAAGGAGGAGGAGGAAGGGGGGTGATTTAGTCAAACACCCAGTTAGAATGGCATGACAAATATCAAAGCCACTCATAAAATGTGAGATTTTTCAAGTCAAATGAGACTTGTGAGCTGAAGAGCTCTCATCTAAATTGAAAAAAGAAAGAATAAAAAAAGATGAATCAATAAATAGGGTAAAAACTATCCATAGATGAGATCAGCCAAGACAACAGAATCCCAAAGTGAGAGAATGGAAAGAAAGCAGTTGATTTTATTAGTTTTTATTTTGTATCTATTAATTATTAAAAAAGAAATGATTTTCCTTAACTAAAAAGGCAGCCTTAGAGTGAATAATTATATGAAAATGAGAGGAAACCACATCTTCAGAGACCCATTAAGTGCTGTTTACATATTTTACAGATGAATACAAGATATAAAGAAAAAAGCATTCAGAATGACATGCCGGTATATTAGACAGACATTTAATTAAAAAAAATAAGATTGCAAATATTACACTGCATCCAATGCACTGGTATTATGACT
>VCCN01004615.1:765264-778090 GCA_006491835.1 Architeuthis dux | reverse complement strand
GGGGGGCAGGGGCAGAACGGGCGCGGGGGAGAGAAATCCCATTATTATAGATTTCTAAGGAGGCAAACCTAAAGACAGAAGATGTGAGAAGAAGGGAGGAATTATTGGAAAGAAAGAATGAACAAAACAGATATGAAAGGAAAAGTAAACATGACTCATCTGCTTAAAGGTAGTAGTTTGAAAAATGAAACTTTAAAATTTAATATTAAAGACACTTGAGATTTGACAAAAGTACAATTTGACATTTTTGAATATAAATGTTACATAATCACTAATATATGAACTTAGTTTGATCCTTGATGTAGCAATATCAATGAATTCCAAAATGTTATATATTTTAAATATCATTTAAATATTAAAAATTTTAACTACCAATTTTGCTAAAGTAAAGCAAGGAAATAAATTGATTAAAAAAAATTATTATATGATATTATAGTCAAAACTACAAAAAATGTTATTTTGTACAATTGTATACTATAAATATGAAATGCTTCAAGTTATTAGTCTGGGAATAAGATTAAAAAACATTTTTTATAAAGTATGAAAGTCTCGAAACAAGAAAGTTTTTATTTTTTATTTAAAACTAGTTAATATTTTAATGTTACGGATGTCAATGGGTAATTGATTCCAAAGTCTTGGTACTATTTAGCTGAAACTTCTGCACCCATGAATCGTAATCATAAAAACACAGAGTTCATAGGGGCATATATCATGCAAACATTTGAATATTGTAATCAAAATTTTAAACACTATTCTTTCTTTTATCCTAAGCCAATGTAGGCTGTTAATGCCGTCCCTAATTGACTCGCAATTCCTACGTTTCAAAACTTTTAACAGCAAATTTGAAAAAGAAAAGAGTTTACAATCAATTAACAATAGAATTAATTAATTAAAAAGCAAAATCTTGCAGGGAAATATCTTTAACAGTCCTTTCTATCTGATTATTGTATCAGGTGCGTTTTAAAAGTGTTTATCAGAAATTACATTTACAATACATGAAGAAACAATCCAATATTTAATCTTGTTAATAACAATAATAAAAGCAAAGAATCTGAAACACATGATGAAGCAAGACTTTGTCTTTCTTTTTTTCTTTCCTTTGAGAAACTGAGCCTAAAGCTAAGAAATAGATAATTAGATCTTGATCGTTTTCCTAATAATTATTGTTCTAAATTTACATTTCTTCAATCAGAAAATCAAGCTTCGAATCACTGATTAAATTCTCTCCTTGTTTCTTGTATATGGGGATTGGCTCAGTAGAACTCATCGAGACTCATTAATACACGTTCTCTTAAAAATATATTTAACTCAATAGATTTTGTTTGGCTCAATGATAATGCACTAAACTGTTTACTGAGCAGTCAGAAGTTCCATTCCAAAAGCTAATCACTAGATGTCTACTAGTGCAAAACAGAACAAAAAATGGCATCAGATTTCAAGATGAGGTTAAAAGAACTTTTTTAATTAAGCACTTGCAAAAACAAGAATGGCCAATGTTTGTGTATCTTATCTTATCTTCTTAGTAAATAACCAAAATTTCTTTTCGAATGAAGTTTGAATATATAAAATTTTATTTCCATGCATTTTATATATTCTTGGAATCAACACTAACTTAAAAGCAGTTTGTTTCCATTAATAAGATAGAAATGAGAATGTAGATTTTTTTAAAGATTAAATATGCTTAAGAGCCAGCTTTTGAGATACCACAAAGTGTTTTTTATGGAAAATGAACGATTGTGCTGAATGGGTCTGTATTTGTCTGAACTAAATAAGATTCAATTTTTAGTCCTCTGTACACAACTTGACCAACTGTAAAGTTGGTTAAAAGACCATTTTTTAAAACATACTATCCTTATTAATATTACTACCTGAAAAACCACCACCAGTTAGTTCCTGCCGAAGGCCTAAATGGAGCCTTTGGTTCTAATGTGAAATCAAAACAGTTTTTTCAGGTGTATCTTAATTCTATAACACTGGCTACAGTGCACCATTTCGCTACTTAGAGGTCACGGACAGATAAACGGAATCAGACTTTTAATATTATTTAGATGGATAGATACCTGGAAATCAGTTCATTATTATCGGGGAGAGCGCAAATCATTATTATCGGGGAGAGCGCAAATCATTATTATTGGGGAGAGCGCAAATCATTATTACTTTTTTGTTATTTCAAAGACTAATATGCAAAAGGCATGCTCCAGGGTCCCAGTAGATACAACAGAAAATGTGCTGTCCATAGCTGTAACTGTTCTTGAGTTTTACTAAGACAGACATAATAGTAATAGTAAATTCTTTAGTGTGAACGCAGACGGATACAAAATCATAGACCAATTTAGCACAAACTTACATTGTAAATTGAACCCACCAGTACTTATTTGGGGGTGGGGTTTTCAAAAACCATCTTACTAAAGATCTGCTCTGGACAGACATTTGGTGAATTATAGTAAGATGATGAAGGTGGAAAATAAGATATATCATCTACACAGTGATGGGCCAAATATCAAAATAAATATAAGTTACAAAAAGAAAAGAAAATTAGATTTTGTCTGGGTTAAAACTCTGATATCTTTGCATGGTGAGAAATGAAAAAATTTACACAATCATTATACAATTCTGTTTGTAATTTTAAATGATATCTCCACTAAATTGGATTTGACACAAGGTCGATTTTAGTGTAGGGTCCCGCACACGTACGTGCAGGCAGTTCTAAAAATCTCCCTAGTCCCCACAACTAATGTCACAGGGACATTAGGGCAGGCTTAACTCAGACACATAGTAGGTTACCGTTAATTACTAAGAAGAATACCCATCCTACGACAGATTATTCAGCTAGTATATATGATAAATAGTATTATTCTTTTCTGTTTGTTTCTCTGTTTATAAAATGGACTCCTCCACTTAGTCTTGGTTATATGTCCTTACGTTAGGATTATTATTAATATAATATAGAATATATATTGTTTCGTTCCAATTTTAGTATATGTACTGCGAGTAGATTTGATGAACGCTGTTATTGGCAATTTGTATACATAAATACATGTAATTGACATCTTTCTCACGATAGCTCAATTGCATAAATTATAGATATATAGAGAATATATATTCTCTGTATTGTTCCAATTTTAGTATATGTACTGCGAGTAGATTTGATGAGTGCCATTATTAGCATTATATATATCTAAATAACTGTAATTGACACCTTTTTCAGGATAGCTCATTTGCATATATTTTATATGCAGAATAATTAAATGCAGTTTTCAAAATACCAAGATTAAACATGGTTTATCATACAGTCGATTATTATCAACTTATTTTTTCTACAATCTGTTAATAGTTGAGTGAATTAATCAAATATTGTTGACAAAGAAAGTATCATTCATTTACCCACAAAATACAAAGCCAATATAAAGAGGGAACATACATCAATTTATCAGCAGAAGTTTCGGTTACGTCTTTACCTAAACTCCATTAGTTGAGGATTCTAATACTAGCTATCTTTATCATTAAGGGATAGTATATTTTACAAAAATATGTACAGTTTTTTTACAGCTAAATAAATGTTGCTAGAAGGAAAAAATTGTTACTCGTCAAAGGGTATTGATTTTTATAGTCCTTTTACAGGTTATTTGACTGAAAGGAAAAAATGTTCTTGGTGAAAACTATCAAAGTGACAAGGATAGCCGTGACCTGGCAGTCTGATATTTCATCAAATAAAACTTCAGTTAATCTTTTTTTCTTTTTCTTTTAAATGTTGTCTTTCTTTCCTTGAAAGATTTTTGTTAAATATAATTAAGATCAGATTATGATCTGATTATCTATTTTGATTCAGTGATTTAAACCAAATCTAATGTGACATCTTAGAAATATTCAGTGGACTTAACTTTCCAGTTTGAAGTCTCCCTAGATTTAATTTATTTCTCAGCACCTTCTGATATCACTAGTTATCACAGAAATCAGGAAAAATATTTAATTTTCACAAAAGTTAATAATTCCAGTTAAAAGAATTTAAATTACAAACCACTTTGTGAAGAAGCTACAGGTGAGATAGAAACTTATCAATATACACCTGATGTTATGACATAAATTGCAAGTCTATAACTTAAATCATTAAAAACAAACCTCAAATAAAAAATAATGTTGAATTCTCAAAGTAAATCCTTTTTTGACTAAAGCTTATACTTTCTCAATTGCAAATTATCCTTCACATGATCAAAGCTACAATTTGTTTTCATAACTTGATCATGTTCCATGCCACATTTTGGTGAAAAATGTAGACAATTATTATAAGTGTCTGTCTAAAGATATTTTACTGGCTATATCTACATGAATCTACTCATGACTAAATAATCATTGGTAATTTAAGTTAGTGAACTTGAAGAACATCATCCAAGCAAACTTCATAAGATTTGCTGTAAAACCAAGTCTACATCTATACCCATGTTCGTTTCTATTTACTTCGTAAATTCTGAATGTTAATTCTTCTAAAATAAGACACAATCAATGGTTAACAATTTACCCATAGCATGGCATGTATCAGGTCTATTTTCTACTTAACAGCAAATAATATAGTAACAAGTAGATATTGGGACACCTACAGTAAAGGCTAGGTTTCAGAACATGTCATAAGATGAGCAGAGAGAAAAATAGCATTAAATAAATTCTAAAAAGAACTGCAAAACAGCAATATTGACATGTTATAGCTTTAAGGATATCAAATAATATAGATAAATGTTAAAAAATTCAAGTTTAAACATAAATTTCTATGAAATACCTGGATGTTAATAATTTTACACAAGAAAAAAAGAAATTTTCTCAGTCCCAACTACAAGAAGGCCTCTTTTTTCCATCTCACAAGGAAAACCTGAATTTCATTGAGTTTACCTTTGAATAAAACCTTCAGTCTTAACATGATAAACCATAAGCCAGAATAGACAGAAAAAGTGGGTTGCAAGGATAAGATTTCTCAAGCATGCAAGCAAAAGAAATGACATAAAAGCTATCAAGTATGAATTAAGAAGCACAGAACATGAAAAAGATACAAAACCTTTTGGTTTGTGTCAAACATCTTGTGGCTTGATATGTTGAACTTGTTTTCTATCTAGAAATTCACTCAAAATAATGCAAAGATCTCAAGGAAACATATTCATTGGTTGCTTCATCATCTATCAATCATATGAAAGTAGCAGAAATCTTTTCTGTAGCACACATGCAAACACATCCATACAAAGAAAGGTACAATGGAACAGAAATGCAAAGAGAAATTGATGCACACCTGATTATTTCTTTTTCTATCTCTCTTGCACTATGGGAAAATTTTCTTTTCTACATCTAAAGAGAAAGAATGTAGAGTCTATTAAATATCTTCTTTAAATAAAGACAGCTCTAAAATACTTAATCTAAAAAATGAATGGTGAGCATGAGGAAGAAAATCTATCAATAGAAATATATGGTCTAAAATATCTACAATGAATCATGAGAAAAACAATCACCTGGCATGAGCAAAGAAAACTGACCTTAAAAAATGTGAATAAATAACTTTTACACATTGATGCAAATTTTTCAAGAGAAATATTTTTAGGCAACCGAATAAAAAAAAAGTAAAAAATGTAAGAATATTTTGAGCTAGAACAAGTCACTATAATCTAATTAACCATATCAAATTTAAATTTGATAAAACTGTTCCGTGAAGGTAAAATATAATCTCAGAAGGTATCTTACTAGAGCAATCTAGAAACATCTACATCAATTCAGTTATAAATCAGTCAAAAGAAAAGCAGATGAGTGAACAAAGATTAAAGTTGATATTTTTCATCTGCACAGTCGCAAAAACAATAAAACCAAACTAGAAATAAGTGAAAAGCAGAATTGTATGGCAAGCCATCAATCAATCAATAGTAAATCAATTATAAAGCTAAATCAAGAATAAACATGGAAAGAATAAATGACCAAAATTATCAAATTAATAGAAAGAAAGGCTATGTGCACCAGTCCATGTTATTTTTCTACAAATATTATTTTATTTTTCCTTTTCTTTTTACATTTGGTCATGGAAGTATATATGTCTATTACAAATGGATTGTTTCAACCCTTTTTACTGTGTTGTGACAGTCATGTTTCGTATAAATGATTTAAGCAGCCGAATCTTTGTATTAAATACCAGTAAATTGGCAAAAGGTTTTTTATTCCTCCTTTTTTCTCATCCTACTCTTAGAAATGAATGAATCAAATAGAAATCAAGAAAGGAAGAATTAAGAGTGAGAGCACTGGCAGCGCCAGGCCAGGGAAAGCCTGGGCTCCGAGCTGCCTTGCACGCACTCGCAAAATTTAATCTTAATGTAATATTATTACTTAGATAAAAAACTGCCCTTCCTCATAGTTTTCTGGCTGAACCTTGCCCAGGCTGGTACAAAACGCTGGTGCCGCCACTGAGTGAGAGGTTTTTGAATCTTGTCTGGCTAATAGTCTTTTTATAAACTTTATGTTTCAGATGAGAAAACAGAAGAGGATAATTAAGATAAGTCTTAAGTTTGACAGAAAAAAGTGGCAACTGAGAAGCACACCGAGATAACAGCCAAGCACAAATAAACAAATAAGCACTCCTACCTACCTCCCTCCCTACTTGAAACAATGCCAGTATAAAAGAGGAACAAACAAGTTAGAGTCAGTTTCCCAAACAGAATGCAACAAGTAGAAATTGTTCTAAAATAGTGATTACAAAACAGCAAGAAAGTGTTTTGATAAACAAAGAACAGGAGAAATAAATAAAATAAGTAAAAATGAAGTGCACAACCCACCTTTGGTTAAAAAGGTTCTACTCTTTTATGAAGAAGACAAATTTAGATGCAAGACAAGGTAGGTCTTTCTCCTTGCTTACATTGTCATGTAATCTATTTGTTTCTTAACTTGCTCAGAGAACTCACAGAAAAACCCTTTTGATACAAGCAATTAACTAAACTTGTTTATTTTAGAGATTCTAAGGTCTCAACTCCTTTGTTGCTTATTGTCAATTTACTGCCATTTCTTTTAGAAAAATTTTAACAAAAATGAGCTTTAATAAAAGATCTAACTTATTTGAATAGTTATATCGCCTTCTGAAAATATTTGAGTTACAAAAGTATAATTAAAAAGTGTGTATATCTAATATGAATGCATACACGCATGTGTATATTAAGAATGTACATTATGAATATGTGTATACATATTTTATGCACACATATGCAGTAGATGCAAATGGATTAAAATGTTTTTCTTTACAAAAATCATCATCATCATCATGACAATAAAATTAAATCAAAAATGAAATATACAATGAACTAAAAACAAAATAACTGTAGAGAAAGAGGCATAAATCTAAATGAAGTGACAAAGAAAAAGATTTGATTACGTCAAATATTCGAAATGGTGGAAAGTATGTGCCCAGTTTAGCATTACAGTTACATTGAAAATAGAGATCTCTTTCGTAAAACCTAAAAAAATTATTTTTTCGTAAAACTGACAAATTTCTGGGGGTAAGGTCTTGAAAGTACAAAAATTACTAGCGAAAGCTTTTTTTGGGAATATTCGACGTAATCAAATATTAACCGAAGATTAATTATGAAAGTTCTATTGCTGAACTGGGCAAAATCGTACTGCATTGTTTGACAGATTGCAGCACTATAACTTGGCACTTGGTGGAATTATGACAACAGGAAAAGGTGCTGGAGTCATAGTCTGATACATTATTTATTAAAAATGCGAGTTGACAGAAAGAGGAGTATCACTCAGGCAATGAGGTCAGCTGTAGAGCAGATACCAGACAAATGTATGTATTAAATAGACACAAGAAACAATGTCAAGCAATTGATAAGCCATAACAAGTTGCACAAGTTATCAGTTTACTTCACAAGCTGATCATGATCTTCATCTTCATGAATTCTTGCTTATGCTTTGCTCTGTTGGCCATTTTGATTTCTTGAATGATTTACAATTGTTGATGGTTCAACATATTTCCATTCTGTTTGCATTTGTTGCAACTTGCGTTTCCATCTGTTATTTTTATCATTTATCTTTAAAAGCTGAAGCAATATCCTTCTGAAATCTGCTTACCTTCTCATTGATAACAACATCATAAATATTATGGAAGCATAAACTTGACAAGACAATAGTTATTTGTAACACCAGAGCTTGAATTGCTTGTGGCTGCAAAGTCAAAGTTCTTCTCTTCTATAATCATGCTTAGTAGTAACACAAAATATGTTTTGTTTAAACCAGATCCCTAATTTTCTAAATTTCCTAAATTCAGAATATAAGTTTTGCAATATATTCCCTGAGACAAATAACAGCTCTCCATACTTTCTACTTATCTAATAATTACAAAAAGAATGAAAAATTGTTTTAGGATAAATAAACAGAAAAATCAAGACACCACTTAAATAATTCTTCAAATGATGGCAAATTATTCTGTCACCACTCTGTGTTACCAAAAGCAAAAGCATTGTAACCTTCTATAACTTTTGTATCTAGAAGTAAGCAAGATTTATGAGTGAAGATGGGAAGATAAAAGGTAAAGTTGATCAAAATAGTTCTCAAGTTCAAGAACTGTTTTGCTCTCATGACACAGACCTCCAAGGTCTGTTGAAATATAAAACAAAATAGAATAAATGCAATTTTGCTTTTGCTCCTAGCAGCCAATTACAAAACACCAGCTAAAAGAAAAAGTTTGAAAGATGATCTATCATATTTATTCCTGTATAGTCAGTGTTATATATAACAAACAAGACATTCAATATAAGAAGACTCTAGAGAAAATGTTCTCATGTACATCATTGTTGAATCCAGACAGGTTAAATGGATTAGGAATATGTATGAATACTAAGAGTTCCTGGAAGTAAAGAGTAACAGAAAAGAGGCGGTTTAAGAACATATTACAGCAGAACACAAAAATAGTTATTGTTTAAAATACATTGTTTTGATGGTTGCTAAGAATGATCATAAACCTGCACACTGTGGGAATAGGGCTATATTCTTAATAGCTGAAAACCTTTGAAATGAACCCATAATTTGCATTTGTTGTTGTTAACACAAAAATGTTGAACCCCAGAGAAAAATTAGAGAGAAAAATGCATATTGCAGACTAACAACGCAAAACTACTTGTATACATTATCCAGTAAAGCAGAAACTTAAAATTTCTTGCTTTATCAAAACCAAAGATATTTGGAGATTTCAGAGGTAATAGAATGAATTCTGTGAAGCTAATCAATATTAAACACACAAAAACTTTGATAATTTTACAAAAGCTATATTATTTTAGCCTGCAGTTAAATTAAATATAAAAAATATATAAATACACACTGTGTAAAATCTTTACAGGTCTTTGCAAGGGAGAAGCTAAATTCACTTTCAAACCTCATTTTAATGAATTGGATTTGTGAGAAATCAGGAATAGATTAAGATGTTTGTGAACAATGACAAACAGCAACAAATAGCTTCATTAACAAAAAGAGTACATCTATTAATTTAGATGTAATAAATGGAAAACATGCAGATAGAAAAGATGAAGACAAAATCAGAGACAAAATTAAAAATGCAGTGCATGTAAATAGATTGAATGTTAACAACTGGCATTGAGGGAATAATATTTTGCTAGTCTGCGATTGTGGAATAATAAATAGGTCATTTCTGAGAGAACTGTTCATCTTCATTCTGAAATATCTGATTACCAGACAAAAAAAGTTTCCTCAGCATTTAAAGCTTCAGTTTCTTTTGAGGAGGTGTCAACTTTTTCACCTGAACAAGTTTAGGAGTTATTGATTAAATGTTGGGAACTTCACATCAAAATGAGGATACAATCTGAACAGTCTCCTTGCAATATGGAAATATTTGATTTCAAAAGCACATGGAAGCTTTCAAAGATATCACCAATTGGGTAGAAGCAAATCACACTGCATAAATACGCTAAGGAATAGCAAACATCTGATAAAATGCTAAAAAGAATTTAATTAATAGTTTATTTACGGTCAGGTATAATGATGAACACTCAATGCTGTTGGTAAATCACCAAAAGTGCTCCAGTGAGCTACAAAACCTGAGCTGAAGAATATCAATCAGTTGTTTTTCAAAAATAAAAAGTGAGAATAAATGGAATAACATCAACTGAGAAGAGAAAAGTAGGTTATTTCAAGAGAGAATTAAGTTCTTATTTAGAACTCCAATAAAAAAAGAATCTTTCGTAGCTGTCACTTATTCAGAAATAGTCATTTCTCTATGTAGTCCTATAATATGACAAATTGTTCTTTAAGGATGCAAGCGAAGCAGTAAAATTATGAGTTTGAATTACTTCAGACACAAAAGATATAATAACAATCTTGACTGTAAGTTGAATAAATTCTAAATATATAACTGTTTAGACGGGTTTATTCATTTTAGAGTAAGAGAAAAAAGAAGAAGTTTTTCTTTGTATCTGAATTATGAAAGTACTACAATAAAAATGATGAATGAATAGTAGAAAAGTAGATTCTCATATTCAATGTTTACAAATATCAATATATTAGATCTTACTGCTATTACTTTTTGTAGTTTAAACCAGCCATTTAATTTCTAACAAGGCAGCTATTACTGGCTATTTAATTTTATAAAATTTTATATATTTTATTTTAAATTCTTATTTTTGTCGATTCATATCAAAGCTATGGCTTCCTTTTTACTATTTTACAAACTAATTTTGACTATTTTTGTTTTACGTTATTTTGTTTCCTTCCATAATTTTGACTAATCCTTATTTTGGTTTCCTTTGACAATAGAAAATAGTTCATATGCATATTGTACATCATTAGCTCAAACTTATATGAAATATAATTTGATCAAACTATTACAATGTGTTTATAACTTGTCATTAGCTAACTTACTGAAATTGCTTTATCAGGTTCAGTCCACAAATGGACCAAGATGAATGAAATTGATTTCTTTAAAAGAAAGAATTAAAAAACAAATAAGCAGATTTTCCCATTTAATGATCACCCTGAACTAAGATTTTCTAAAACATTGCATAAGCTGTTGGTGAATCTAACACATCATTTTTAATGAGAGTTGAGGAAAATTTACAAATACTAAAAACAAAGACAAGACTCATAATAGTTTGAAAAAATAATTTTAAAAATTGCAACTATGCAGAACTCAATAGTAAATTTCCATGCAACAAATTTGCTACTAATTAGATTAGTCAATCAGTCATTTGGAAAAAAATTTCCAAATAACTTGCATCCAATTGATTGGTTTTAAAGTGAACAAATAAAGAAAAGATATTTTTAATTTAAAAAAAATGATATCTCATCATCATGTAAAAATCTCCTTGACAGCACATACACTCTCTCAACTCATGGTAATCTTGCATGTCATGGGCTCTTAAGTGGGTTCTTCTTCATCTTCACTGCTGGCTTTTATAAAGGAGACCAAGAATGAATGAGTTTTTGTCTAATGAGATCAGTCTTTCTTATTTAATATAATTATATGCAGAGTAACTACTGTGAACAGAAATCAGGTATGGTCATCCTTACCATAAATACTAAATGAGAAATCTTGATTTGCTTAAAATCATTAGATCTGTTACTTCTTGGGGATACAAATATGTAGATATTTCTCAAATTTCACCATTCACCCCCATGAGTTTAATGTGAGTGACATTATTTTGCATAACTTTTATTTTTATATCCACTGATCAATATTTGGGAAAATAATTATGTACTCAATATTAAGTGAAATAGAATTTTACAATATTTGGATTGGTAATCTACAGTCTATTTCAGTCTTGAATATAAGAGTATCATCCAATAATTTTCTTACCATTAATCTATAATAATTATTCATTCCATTACTACAACAGAAAAAAAGTCACAAAATACTATTTTGCTCTTTAGCAACCAAGAACATGAAAGAAAGAATTCTTACTTTAATTATTCATTGAATTTATTATACAATGAGATTGCAGTAAACATCATATACTTTTAAGTAAATTGCAGAAGCTATTTAGGAAGATAAGACACATGAAATATTATGAAACTTATTTATTTATAAACCAATATTAAAACTGAACCACAAAATGCTATGCTTGCTTATACTTTTATTGGCTTAAAGCTGCTAGTTTATTTATCTGAGCAGATCAACAAGACCAGCTATGAAAGTTTATTCAGCAAAATACTGATTAATGTACTTTCAATTCCAAATTTTGTCAATTAACATTTAAACCAGAACTGCCAGGCAACATAACACTAACAAGGCAACTAAAGATGTTAGAGGTTTTATCCATCAGTAAGTTGTGCTTTGATATTAGCTCAACAATTAAGATAAAGAGAAGAGGACCCTCTATATTTTCTATTGTCAGCAATTATATTCCTGTGCAAACAGATGTAGAAAGGATTGCTATATTAACTCAAGGGATAGAACACTGAACATTTTGTGAATGCCATCACATTAAAGCACCATAATTCATTGGCATAATGAATGTTTATGAAGCTTTTTGAGTTTTTAACTTTGAAAAAGTGAATAACAAAATAAAAAAACATCAGGGATGGAATTTGTGTTGTCAACTTTGATAAATCAGAAAAAAGTGATTCAAAGAACAGGGGAAATTTAATTTGTCAAAGTTAAAAGCTAGGGCCCACTTACAATTATTTATAGAGATTAGTGTTAAGTGCTTTATCAGATGTAAATTATTTACAAGTCAGTTAAAAGGGCTTCAAATGAGAAACTCCAAGCCAACAAGATATAAATATCAAATAGAGCACATTATCAACTGTCAGAGAAGCTAGCAACTAAGTTGGTAAAGTCAATGGAGATATGTGTGTGTGTGTG
>VCCN01004615.1:710562-761577 GCA_006491835.1 Architeuthis dux | reverse complement strand
TATATAGAGAGAGAGAGAGAGAGAGAGAGAGATTAAAATCTTTAAGCATAATAAAAGGTTAGAGAGACAAAGCTGAGCCTTTTGGTTTCCATCAAATGAAGCCTTTTATGACAATTTATCATATTTGGATGAAAATTACATTACAATGGCTTCCTTTCATTCTGTTGACTCCATCCAGGAGATTTCCTACAAATTATTTGAGGGCTGCCTTTCTCCTTATAAAATATTCCCAATACAGAGTAATGTAAAAGATATATGCATACAAATGTCACTAAAATCTATCTTAGTGACATCACAAAGTGGATGTAAAGATTTCCAGCTATACTGCATTTAGCACTTTGAGAGAATAGTTGATAGCAGGGAATATCTGAAAAGAAAATAAGCACTATATTGGGCTTCACTTACAGCATCCAGTATTTTCAATTAGAAATCATACATCTATTAACATTATTAATGACAATTTCCAGGCCCACTTATATCAAGCACAATTTTTGTTGACAAATCAATGAATCATTCTATTGTCAGCTCTCACTCTTCTGGTGAATTAAAGGGCTTATAACAAGTTAATGCTCTATCTAAATAATAAAACACCCATTGAAAATGAAATCTACAGATTTGAGAAATGCAAATGGAGCTCTAAAATCAAATTCTACTAAGTTTGTTACAAGTGAGTGTTTCTGATAGCAAAAGAAGAAGATTGCTTCGGTGGTTATGAGAATGGCCTGATTAGAATCTAATCATCATTATCCTTAAGAAGAATGTCCTTAAGTAGTTTGGATTAGATATTGATCTTATAAGCACTTTATTTTCAGGCTGAATTTCTACTTTTATTTCAACTGGAGCTTAAAATTGAAACTGGCAATTTGGGGGAATTAGAAAAATGAAATAATATCAATATGAAACAATTAAGAACTGTAATGGCTAGGTTTCCAAGGAATTGCAGGAAATGAGACCTGCAGCTTAATGTTGATCCAAATGACGAGAGTACAACAAGTTTGACAAAGAAAGAACAGACAGGCAAGAAAATGTAGATTAACGAGATCAGTAAATAGAATTAGTACAAGATTTCATTAAAATTATTACCAATAATTAGCATGTAAAAATTTTCTTTATTAACAGAGAGAAGAGATCACAGCATCTGTTATTTGATCAGATTAAAATCCTTGCCTGTATTTAAACTCAAATGCTTTAACAGTATGTTCTTGAATCATTTCTAAGGCACCATATTTGAGAAATACAGAGTATTAAAATTACACATGAAAATATGTTAGGTGATATACATTACATATGAAATTGGCTGAGAATCCACTAGTTTATCCTTGTGTTGAAGTTGGATCAATGCATAAATTCAATTCACTTAAAAAGTAAATTGATGTGAAATGCAGAATTGCAATGTCTACTTTCAATAATAACCTTCATTATTAACTTAGTAGGAAAAAGTAAGTTCTCTATTTTGGGAATTTCTTTGTTTTTGCATATTATCACGATGAAAGTAATATATTAAAATTTATTTTTTCACATATTTGCAGTACCCATTTTAAACTAATCATTTGGTTGAAGATGTGAGGGGGGTGTGGAAGTAAAGTATAACTACTAGGGGGTTGGGAGGGTAGTAAAAAGGTTAAGAACTATGGCCTAAAGACTTACAGAAAAGTAAATATTCTAAAATTTAAAAGAAAAATGCTCATTAATGTAACTATCTGTTTTGAAAACACATATTGTTGCTGAAAAAGTCTCGTACTTGACATATATAAATTGTTTACATACAGTTGCCAAAGCAATAATGACATTATCTGAATTGTTGTATGATGTAGCTTGAACAAGTATGTTTATTTAACATATAGCTTGAATGTATCTAGAAGGGAATTATCTTTCAAATAGCACCATCTGGTGGCTTTGCTGGTAATCCTAGAAAATTGATAGTTATAGTTATACTTTAAACACTGAAATTGTAGTATCCTTTTCAGTTGGCAACAGATGAAAGAGTTATTAAGGATTTTGGTTTGATTATATTTTTGAAGATAAGAAAAACATGAAGGTTACCATGCTATAAACAGGAAAGATGACAATGATAATTACTGTATTTACTCATGTATAATGCAAGAAATTTAGTATAAAAAAATCAGGGTCAAAATTGGGGGGTAGCATTATACTTGAGTGTAAAAAAAATGATAACATATATTACTGATTTTTAACTACAAAAAGTGGGGATTGCATTGTACTGTAAATATGGTAAGTTGTAATGAGTGTTCATCTGCTTTGCTATTTTCTCAAAATTAAACTGATTTTATTATTTATTTGTGTTTAAAGAGTTTTCACAGAGTGAAAAAAAAAAGACTGTAAAAATATACAGTTGGTTGCGGTGAAGGAATGGGAAACTCTATAAACATATTCTGCTCACCACAAGGCAGAGGTAATTTTCAGTTGGAAATGCTGCCTCCTATACAGAGAAACCTTGATTATCCGAATGAGTATTTTGTTTGGATAACTGATCCGATCATCAAAAAAGGAAGCCATACTGAACACAATTACAAGACCTTGAAATCTTGTTCGGATAATCAAAGTTTCTCTGTATAGCCATATGGGTAGGTTTTCAAGCAGGTGACTACGTAAGAATATATAGTAAAAATCGTGATTGTGCTTCAGAAATAGTTTATCCACAGCCAAAAGTTAGCAAAATTATTTGTAACAATATTTCAATGCTTAAATATAGACTTTAATAGAATGTAGAGTTATATATGAAGAAAGCTATGATACAATGGATAATAATGTTATATATTCACAATAATGACAATAAAATAAATTCATCAAATCACACAATTCTTATATCTGAAGAATGACATTATGTATTTATTGGAGCTGTACATACTAATCACATGATAGATCAAAATATAAAGTTTAATTAAATTCATAATTCTTTAATTTCTATATACTCACAAAAAAGAACTGTATATCAATAAGTAGTAATTATAGTCATCATTACAGCCTAATCTCTCAAAAATGGTTTATGAAAATAATTACCAAAATGAATAAATATAAAGAAATTAGTAATCCAAAATTGAAATATCTACTAAATATGGCAGATGAGTGAAAACTTCTCAGCTAAGCTGTAACAAATTTTTCCTGATCTCTAAAGAAACAGGCTCATTAGCGTTATCCTGATAAAATATGATTATGCCCTTTCTCTTAACTAATTCTGGACACTTTTTGTTGATTGCTGCCTTTAATTTGTGTAATTGGGAGCAGTACTTGTTCAAGTCAGTTATTTGGTTCCATGGAAGGTGCTCCTGGTAGAGAACTCTCTTCTAATCCTACCATATACATAGCAACGCATTCTTTGGATGAAGACCAACCTTTAGAATGGTAAGTGGTGTTCCATTTTGTTTGCCTCACAATCTCTTGCATTTCATGTTGTTATAAAGTATCCATGTTTCATCACCCATCACAATTTGTTAAAAAAAAACGGAACATTTTTATTATTCAGTAATGAATCGCACACAGAAATCTGGTCCAGTAGGTTTTTTTTGCTTAACTTATGTGGAAGCCTAACATCAAACTGATGAACATAACCAAGCTGGTGCAAACGATTTTCAGTGCTTGATTTGGATATTGTGAGTATATTGGCTATTTCCGTATTGTATAACATTTATTATTCTCAAGCAATGTTTTGATTTGATCGCTATCAACCTCAACTGGTCTACCTGATTATGGAGCATAGTTCAGAGAGAAATCTAGATTATTATCATAATAATGAAAATAAATAGCTAAAAGTGGCTAGAATTCTTCATTTTTTCCATTTCACACAAATTTAATCAGACATCAGGGCTAAAAAAGGACACAATGTCCAAAACCAGACAAATCTGGCAACCCTGCCTGGCTAACAGCATATTTCATGAAAAATTTAATAATGTGAAATTTTCTAGTACAGAAATTATTGAGTCATAACAATTTAATGCAAAAGTAGACATAATTTTAAAGGAAAAAAAAGCAAAAGAAAAAAGTTAAAGACATGATTAAACTTTTCATTCACTCAATTTTTTGATATTTGATATCATGCTCTTTACAAAGTGGTATAACACATCAGTGTCTGGTGCCAAAATAAGAGATAATATTCTTTGGGTTTTTCCCCTTCTCTGACAATATTTATGAGGTTTCAATTGCAAATCTTGTCAGGCAAAGGATTCTTATTTGCTGATGCTTTAAGAAAAGGCTAATTTAGTTATTCCTATTATAATGTTGATCTTGGAAGCTGATTAAAGATGTCAGCATTGGAAAGAAGTTTAGTCTAATGAATGTAGAGCTACTCTTTGATAGAGGAGGGCAAATGCACAAAGTCACATTGTGTTTGACAAACAAGAAACAAAAGCGTACCGCACGGTGCAAAACATATTCATCAAAACTAAAAGAAGAGAGGAGGATTTAAAGAAACAAGCAAAGAAACAAATAAAAATGTGACAATTTGGATCCATTCACAAAATGATAAAGTTTGGAGGAGTCTAGATTCATGATCAACTTTAAATGATTTGATACAGAAAGAAAGACTGTCGAGGATAGCAAATGGATTATTTCTCCTCTTTCAGAAAATTCAAATTAAATGCTCACATGATTTTTATTGGAAGTAAAAATAAAGAAGAGTTTAATAAAGAGATTCCTTATAAAAACTTTAGAGGAGTAAACATATTGGATAGCACTAGCAGTAAAATATTTTCTAAAACTTATTTACTAGTCCTTCCTTATAATTCTTGCTACAAAGTGTCTTTGTTTATTAGATAATTATACAATACAATAAGTAACATTCCTACTTTGTGATCACAAGTATTAGAAAAATCCACCATAGAGGTGAGCAAATCAATCTCCAGAAATAAATACATTGTAATGTAGATGCCAGAATGTAGTTCATAAAACATATTTTGATAAATATTTGGTATTTTAAGTCCCATCATTTGTCTAGTTTCAAGATTAAAGTTCAAATGAAGTCTGCGTATGTGTGCATGTTACATTCAATATAAATTGTGTGTTTTTGCAGCAATTCTCCTTTGTTGTCTATTCATAAATGTAAAAATTACTTATTTCCACAAATGTTTCATGTCATGCATGCATAAATATTTAAAATAATTATCATTACTATTAATTTCATTACTATTGATACAGTATTATTTATTAATTCTTTATTTAATTATATATTATGATTTATTAATTCATTATTAATTCATATATTTCATTACTGTTAATTGCTAATTATTATTTTGAATAATAAATTTTGTCAAACGCCAGGAAAAAGTCAGTTGATTTTACTTTCCTATGTAACAAGAACAATCCTCAACACAAATACGGGAGTAAACTGATATGTAAAATCCCCATTCCCCTACAAACTCATGACCTAGTGATTGCTAGCCTGGTGTGTTACCACCTGCACTAAACTGACAAGTCTTACATACCTCCAAAATTTATAGTAGAATTATGTAAGGAAGTAGAAGTAGGAGCAGAGTTTGACTTTGGAGCAGCCAGGCTTGTTTACACTTTCAAATAGAGGCCCATATTCAATCAAAAATAAGAATTCTGTTTTCTCTTTTCTTATTTTAGTTCCTACTGCTAATAGAAACAGGTCTGGTTAGTCACTTAATAGAAACTGTTTTGGCAGCATGCCGTGTTGGGGATGAAAAATTGGAAAAGGGGGTGATCAATCAATAAGTTACTTCTCTCGCTTTTTGTTGGGCAGTGATCACTCAAAAAGTCTGAATTTTCAAATAACAAGCTTTAGAATGCCTTTTTATTTTTTTGTCTTCATAATTAGAAAACAAATATCACATTTATAGTAAAAACAGATTTCAAAAGAGTCAGTGACTCCTGGAAATTTAAAAAAAAACAAAACTTGTTTTTGTTATTGCTAGAAATGTAAAGATGTTATAATAGTTGAACTATTTCAAGTAATAATCAATAGAACATGTAAAACTTGATGGGTTTTGCAGTTTAGACAGATGAAAATCATAAGGAACATATAATACATATTTGTCAAGTTGCAGATTAATTTTAGTAGCACAATGCATATAACCTGAAATAAGACCTAGACCTAGAGTTAGAGTTATTGATTCAGCATAGAAAAAGTATCACAGAAGCGAGACAGAGAGGAAGAACAAGAGAAAGAAAAAATGTTCTCATGCAGTGTTAAGTTGTAATAAAACTGAACAGGATTCTATTAATAGAAAACTGTCAAGTATTTGAACTAATAAAAGAATGGTGTTAACATTTATCTGTGTTGAAATAGACTTAAAAATAAAAGGAAAAACATTTTATATAACCTTTTAAAAACTATCATAAGACATGGTTTAATTGCTAAAGAATATAGTTTTAATATTCTCAAATATTGCAGAACTCATTATTGGGCTATACAGTTTAATTTATCAGCAATTTTATTCTGTGAATAACACTGAGGACTAATCTCTTTGTTTAGTATAGAATGAAGTATATCAACTTTGTAGTTTATGGTCATACATTTTGGTATCAATCTTTATCATAAATTCACTTCTATATTTCTGCATAGATTGGATACACGTTTCTTAGAGATTGATAGTTACAAAATGCACTTGAAAAAGATATATTGAAACAAACCACATTTTATGAAATGTGTATATTTATATATGGATACACATTTAATGTTTCTACAATGTATACATGTACATGCTTCCCCATTTACTTTGTACTAAGTTATTAAAAAATATACAATGTTGAAAGATCGGAGGATCTGTAGGAAATCATAGACATTTGGGCAAGTATGTCCAAAATAAGGAAAACTGAGATCAAACGAAGTCTTCTCTTAATGGTCAATACTGCATATTATACTTAACCTAAGCAAGATTAGGAACATTGCTCTTCTTAAAGAAAATATTCCAGATAAGTTATAAGTAACTAAAAAAATATTAATTAAATAAATATCAATTACTCATGAAAGAGTTAACCCTTGGCAAGCAAGCTGACATGAAATCTACTTAGTAGTAAGTGTTTCTGACCAAAAATTATACTCTTCACAAGAGCGGATAAGAGAGATTAACTAAAATATCTAAAGTTTGTCTTTCACAATGATTCTCCAGAGGTGAATGAAATACATGTCATGTTTTATTAATCTTGACATAATGACACCCAAACTTGGAAAGATACAAGATGTTTCCATTCCCAAATCCTAAAAGTTAATGTTGGTCACTTTGTATATCCAGCTTACACTGACAATTCAACTATTCATACAAATATCCATACTTGTCCAAACAGAAAAGAAATTATCATATAAAAAATGACTCATTGTTGTTTTCAAAGGAACCCAAGTTTGTGTTTCTGAATTATATCCTAATACTGGCTTCCTCCACCATTTAGGAATTGTTAGTAGAGATACAAGGTAGACTAGAAGAAAACAGAGTTGCTTCATCATGTGGAATTTAATTGTGGTGAGAAAAGAAGATTAACTCTGGTTGTGGTAATCAAAATAAGATGTGATGCTCATAGAAAGCATTTCAGTTCATGTCTTTTTCTCCTTTAATTCCCGTTAGTCTTTCCAGTTGAAGTTAATTGTGTTTCAGAGGAAACATGAATATACACAAATTACATCTATCTTTCAATTATCTGTCAATATGTTTAATTATCAGATATTATTGTTAACAAAAAAAAGACATTATAATCTTAAAAAAAAAAAAAAATCTAAACTCATTTAATTGATTTTGTTCAATTTTTTACTTTGTCCATTTCAAAAAATAATGTAAGGTTTTGATAAAATAAAAAGTTAAACAGGGCAATAATATGAAAACAAGAGAAAACATTTCATAACTGTTAATTATAATTATTTAGGTTAGGCATTTTAGAACACATTTCCATGATACTACGAGATGATTTCTTTTTTAGAATTTATCAAATAGACAAATTCAGCATATTTCACTGATTATAAAATCTGGTAAAACATGATACAAATAAAGTTTGAAATATGCATTTACTGTAGATTCTCCGAAAAAAAATGAGATTGGATAACCATTTACTCTTATAAAAGTCCAAGTTTTAGGTGAGTAGCAGAGTGGTGAAGTACTTATTCGGATTAGATTTTCTAAAAAATTCCTTTCCGTTGTTGATACATTTTTAAAGTTACATTTAAATAAATACAACTTAATTATCTGGCGTCCATGAAGTGCAGAGAAAAATGTCAACTATAGTTTCATATGCTATCATCAAAGCTAACTATTTGATAATGGCATATATGAAACTCAAGCAATCCTACTGGGACCCGATGAAATTTGGAGGTTCACTTGGAAGAAATCATTACCAACCTGCTTTTTTAAAAAACTCAAAACATCAAATACACTCAAAAATTTTTTTAAAGAAATCACCTCCTAACCTAATCTAAAATGAATAATTTATCTGCAATTGCACAGCCTAGCCTTTAATACAATCATAATCCAAATTAAATTCAAAGGTTAAAAGTTCAAATGAGTACAACAGCAACATTTAAAAAAATTATTAAGAATTTTCATTTTCATATTTTAATAGTTATCTTTTCATGGACAAGAAGAAACATGTTAACTTTGAATTAAAAGTACTCAAAATATAGTAAAAATTTCTTCTGTTTTTTTGGTAAAATCAATGTCAATAGTTTGTTGTTAAAACTGCTAAAAATACTCCTATTAAATCTCCCTTAAAAAAGAGAAGAATTAATTGTTAAACCATATGAAATATGAACATATATCCTTTGGAAGTGATGAGACATGTTTTTTTTCCCCATCTCAGAAATAAGGTGTTAATCAAATAATTAAAGAAAACTTAATTATAAGTTATATGTACAAAAAGGAAACATGAATTATTAAGAAATCTTTTATTTAATAAAAAGAATCTTTAGTACTTCGGATTTTTTTCCTTTTCTTAATGATAACTATAGAAACTTTGAATAATAAAATCACACTTAAGAATCAATTTAAAAAATCAAAAACTTATATTTTTTATAATAGAATAATGTTTGTTAGAAAAATATCTGACATGTTGAAGAAAAGAAAGGTGTGTGTGTGGGGGGGGGGAGCATGTATTTACAATACTGGTCCCTACAACTTTTGGAAAGACCAGTACTTAGTCTGATTTCTATGCTCCAGAAAAAAGGCCTGAAATCTGAAACTACAGTAAAAGATACTCAGCAACCCCACTTGAAAAAAAAAAGAAAAAAAAGAATATGTTTTTAGAGAGGGAGGAGGAGGAGAGATAGATAGAAAGGAGTGAAATCTTTTTTAAACACATCATGTGGCCCATCTGTTAAAGAGAGCACTTTAAGCACAAACATGAAAACTTGTTGAATGTGTTAGGATCTGTGCTTGTTGATTATCAGCTAATTACAAGAATGATCAATAGAAACAATAGCCAACAGCACTCAGCTTGAAGCACAATGGCTAAATCATTTATAACAAAATTGGAACTAAGAAATTAGATTGTAGGCTACAAAAGTGCACATATTCACTACAAATCAGAAATACTTGCATCCATTGAGAATTTAAAGCATGTTTCATGGACTCTTGAAAAATTCAACCAAATGTATACTTGTCATTTATACTCAAAACAAAACTAAATTTTTTAAAAATTCAACAATGAATTAAAATCTTTGAATTGTACTCAAACTTTGATTTAAATAAAATACATACTTTTTATTAGAAGAATACTAATGTTCTCTTTTGATACAATTGATATTGAAGGTCATTTCAGATTATAAGGATTACAGCTGAGTGTGAACTTATGATGATTTCACCTACTGAACCAGACAGATCAATAAAAGACATTATTCCTGGCACATAAACTGAAAAGGATCCAATCATAATAAAAATGCTGTACATTTAATTCAGTGGGCCATACTTATTGTATACAGCTGTACATTCCACAAAAGTAAGTTCCAACTGAATAACCGAATACTCTCAATAGACAATTAAATATACTATTCTTGTTACAAGACAAGGAATTAGACACGTCTGATTTTTCAAAGAACTAAATGCAACATATTAGTTTATGATGCTTATGGACAAGATTTTCCAGTTTACAGAAAGAATTTCAATAGTATTTTGGTCAGATAATCTTCAAGTGATAGTTCTGTTGAGTAAAACATTTATATTAGATTGCTGTGGAAAGTATTTTGTTGGCAAACATTTTTTTAGAAGAGCCAATGACAAGTCTGCAAGCAAGAAAATTTAATAAAATGCGTTTATTACACAACTTCAGTTTGGATTGCAGAGATTCTTTTATGCTTTACTGCTTTTTATTGATATTCATGGATACTGGGGGCAAAAAAACCTCACACTTAAGCAATGAGAAATCCAACCACAAACAGTTCTTTTTACATAGCTGCAGGCTACAGAACGTATTTCTAAACGCAAGATTGGTTGGCAATGACTAAAAAGAAAAAGGTAACTAAATAAATTCACAAATAAAAAATATTGTATTGACAAATATGTCTGACAGAGAGCCTGATGGTTGGTTCAACCTTGCAATCGTTTTGTAGAGAGCCTTGTATGAAAGAATAACACTGACTGGAAATGTTGCAAATAAGAGATTTTAAAAGAGAAAGATGAATTAATTCTGTATAATTCAAGCAATCAGAAAAAAAATTATAAGACATTCAAAGAGTTACAAATTGCATACATAATGTATGACATCCATCTTAATATAGGACCCCTTTTATACAGGTTATTTTAAACTTTATTGGCTACTATGAATTTTCCAACAACATAACTGACTAAAGGAGTATAAAAGATCCAGATAGTTGATTCAATATTCAGAACTATTAGGTATTGCCTGAATATTCTTAATGCCTGACAAACAGCACTGAGTTATAGAAAATGAAAAATGAGGTACATGTTCCTGAAAGAATTTGCATTATTGGTCATTGGAAATTTTATTTAAGCATTATTGATTGCAATGAGCATGTCTTGAGAACTAGTTATCTCATCTACATTCCAAATACTAAAACCAGTGGATATTGTGTAAATTTTACAAGTATATAATCGAATATGAGAGTTGAATGACCTAAATCTGGTGATTCTTTGGCTCAAATGCTGATCAAGTTATTTTTATTTTATCAATTTGAGCTATGATGACTTCCCACTTAACCACCTATCTGAACCTACAAAAAGTAATAAAAGAAATATATGTGAAAAGATTGAGTGAAAATATTATCTTGACAGAACAACCAGAGTCTCTCAAATATTTAGCAATGTTGAAGAGTAAGAGATGAGGACAAAACCTGTCTTATAACCCGATATTCCAAACACAGAAAATGATAGAAAATGGTAGTTCAGGAACAGGCTATATTATCAGATATACATTCTAAAAATAATCAAGTACTTCCCACAAATAGACTGTGAATATTTTTTTAACAAGTGTATTATCCTAAATCAAATTAACAATTCCTGGGCTGAGGTTCTTGACTGCTTTGTTCTGCTGCTAAAGAAGAAATAAGTTTAATAAAGAGGAGAAACTCTGTCCAGCAGTGATATTGATTGGTTGTTGGGTTACTGCATGTTCAAACTTGTACTGAGTAATTATAACTTTAGCAACAGGTGAAAGAGGAGCTAATACATTTCAATCTGCAAAAGTCAAGCTCAGAATAGAGTCAGCTCTACTTTGCTACTGGTTTTTTTTATTCTAAGCATTGATAAAATAACAATAAGGGGTTTTTTACTTATAATAATAGTAAGGGTATACTATTCATTTTCTTAATGGCAAAACATTATTAGATTATAATATAAAGCTAAAGGTTTTAAATATATTAATAGCATGTGTAGCTGATATAATATGATAATGTATAAGGTGGTACAAGACTACAATAATAAAGCTATGGTAATAATTAAACCATAGAATGATTATACAGAGCATTAAACATAATTATAACAAATAATTTAGCATATGATGTGGGTACTTTACAATATAAACTTTTGCCATAATAAGTGAGGCATAGATAATGCTGCTGCTGCTTGTGTCTTGCTATACACGTGTAAACATACAATAGATTTAATGCATTGGCTTGTTTCTTTAATTACTTTATGTAATGCCTAAATTACATGATTTACATTTAATCAGGTGATACTTTTTATATATGCATAGCTGTTTCACCAAATTTTTCATATATCAGATGTAGAATGTTGAATTTTTAACATACTATACCTTATAAATTGATACAAAGTTGGTTCAAAGTTTTTCTATTCCATCTCAAATTAATAACTGGAAACAATGAAATGAGTAAAAAGTAAAACTAATTTTTGGAGAAAGTAATTTTCAGTATGAATAAAAATAATAATTATATGGCTTAATGAATCACAACAGTTACAGTTTAATCCACAGATATTTAAATTGAATGTATAACTATAAGAAAATAAACCTTCATAATTCTGACACTTTTTTGTACTTCACATGAAATATATAAACTTAGTGAATTTGTGTTTAAAATGTATACACATGTAATCAAGCTTTAATTATGAGGGAAAAGATGAATAAAGAGAAGATAAACTTGATAAATTAACCCACAGCTGAAGAGTATTTAATATACATAGAATATAATTGATGAAAAAACAAACAACTTTTAAATACCATTCAAACTTGATAGTACAGCAAGCCATGTATTCCTTAATTGTATTATAAGAGATTATCTGTTGTGATACTTGTTAAATAGAATATGAAAGGAAACAACACTTTTATCCTTGGAAAACTAATGAACTTATACAATAAATGAGTACAACATTATTTTCATACTTTCAAAGCAGAAATTTATGCAATTAAACAGCACCACAGAATTAATACTTTTCATTATTCATTTACAAGTAAATTAAAAAGTAACAATGCACTTCACTATGAAAAAGGCAAAACTAAATTGATAAAAATGTTTAAAGCACAAACAAGAGATGAATATTACTCGAATCTCTTTTGAGTGAGTCAATGACTGTTTACTAAGTCTTCTTCCCACTTCTTAAAAAAAAAGAGAAAGAAATTCATTGAAACAAGCAAGAAAATTGTCTCAGGTGTGCCAGGAAAAAAGGAAAAAAAAGAAAAGAAAAAGGCAATATTAGATCAGTCTCATTTTAACAGAAAGCTATTTTGCTTAACAGTTTTAGCATCAGTTTCTACAGAGAAAAATAAACTTTTTTTGTGTTTACAGAAAAAAAGAATGTGAAAAATTGGGATTAGAAGTACAGCTGCATGATAAAAATAATAAGACAGAGACTATTTATCATTTGATGACGAGAAAAGAAGAGGCATCTATCACACAGGTCATTCAGATGGGAAGAAGTTATTTAAAGAAATTAAATAAACAGTAAAGATGAAGAAGCTATAACCCTCTGCATAGGTCATTTGTTTCCCCACCTTTTTCTTTCCATAAGCCACTAGAGCCAATGGTAGAGATCTAATATTGGATAGTAGAAGTAGTAGTATCACTGCCAATAACAGTCATCAGGGTTATATAGGTAAGTATAAGCTAGCCACTGCCCTTTTCACACAACATCTGATTACATTATTCTGGTTGATAACGGATCAGGGTGTGCTGAGCAGCAGAGAGGTTGGTTCACTTTGATCTCTGTGTAATGAATCAATTATAATAGTCTTGAAGTTGTTCGTCTTACCTCCTCAAACTGCCTGAGCAATGCTTGTAGATTCAGGTTCAGTTCGATCATGCGAGGCGAAAAGTCCAGTGCTCGACTTTCGGCCAGAATTTCTGGTGATGCAGCATCAGACTAAATTTTATTCCTGTGTTGTATATTCCAGGACCAGATGAATATGGGGTCAGGTAGTTTATGGGTCCACTGTGATGTGTAGGAGAAAAGAGGAGACTCTGTCGGGATGTGACGTAACATTTTATAAGAACCATATAATAATAAATAGTTATTCATTGCAGCGAGAGAAGAAAAATGAGTAGATGAACAAATGAATGGAGACAGACAATATTGGGACAGAAAAAGAAAGAATGACTTGATTGTTGATTGAAAGTGACAAGAATCTTTTTTCTTATCATTCCGACTGCCGACAGCAGCAGCAGCGGCAGGACTGACTTGAGTGATCTCTGGACATGATCAAACAGTCAGCTGCATATAGTACTGTTCTTCTTTGGTAAAGTACCAGAAATGATAGAGATGAAGAAGAAAAATAAATCAAAACATCAATATGTAATAGAGATTTTTTTCCCCAAATCAGATAGATTAGGAGATCAGTAGAGTAGCAGGCGTTAAAGAGAAAAGTCCAGTCTCGTAAGTTTATGCAACTCTTTTACTGGAGCAGATGAAAATCAATCATTTTCGGGGGAGGAGGAGGAGTAGAAAGGCCACCCCAGCTGGCAGTCTGGTTTGTCATAAATTACCTGCCATTTAGCTCAAAGCAGAATAAATAAAAGAAGCATTCATGGAAAAAAAAACTATTAAACAAACCCAATAAAGTCCAGAATAAAAGTGTGTCTGCTTTAAACATGCATTTTCCATGAATAGTATTTGTTGTGGATTATGAGAGAGAGAGGAGCCCTTGTGCTGTTGAAGAGGTAAAAAAAAAAAGTGTGCTAAAAGGAGCCGGCTTGGAGGATGCCTGACAACAGAGCTGCTGCTGCTGCTGCTACAATTGCCCTGCCCTGGCTGGTGGTGTGGAAAAAGAACTGCTGAAAACAGCCCCACATGGAAAACCAGAGAAAGAGGGTGTTGGAGAGAGTAAAAAATGCCTGTCTTAGACATATCAACTTTTGTTGTAGCTGATTCCTTCACCATCTCTGGACCAGAGAGGTCTTACATAGCCCTAGAGATAGATCCACACACATACAGTCAGCCGAGAAAGGAAAGGTGATGGACTTACTTGAGCCATACAGTTTTTAGGAGGTTTCCATATGGGCCACACCATTTTTATGCAGAGGGGTAACAGACTTGTAATTCACAACTGTTCTGATCCAATAAATTATTTCTACAAGATTTTTCTTTATCTTTAAAATACAGTAACGGCAAAATTATTTCAGCACGTGTAAATGTAAATAATACTGTGTTTTGAGTGTGTTGGGATTTGTTATTCTTGAATGAGTCACATCATGTAATAAAAATGATCTTATTTCATCATTACTGCCTATATTTCAAGCTAGTTATAAATATAAAAATATGAAGATAGTAAGTCAACATAAATTATTCTTAAACATATTTTGTTATGTTACAAAGGCCAAATGTAAGCTTTGTAACACATCTTTTTATTTCTACAGATTAAAAATCAACAATTTATGTGTGAAAGAAAAGACTCTTCAATTACAAGTTACTGTGTTGTACTCATTTTAGTAGCTATAGAAAAAAAATACATCAAAGATGTAGAAATTTCTTTTGTCAAAGCTTGTAAGATCCCAGCCTTAATGAATAGAATGAGATGAAAAATTTGTAAAAATTAAGAGAAATATTCTAATTTGGAGAATGAGATCACATAAATTACTGTGGTTATTTACTAAGCTTAGTCTTGTCTGGCACAAGATAAGCCTGCTAACCATTGCAAGTGTCTCAAATAATAAAAATTGGTCTGACGTAAAGGGAAAAAAATCTAATATCACAAAATTTGCAATTTCCATATTTTCTAATAAAATAAATATTAAAGGTAATGAAAAACATTAAAAATGAATCCATTATTTTATCATTCTAGTTACTAAATCAAGATAATGAAAAATAATTTATATACAATATATAAAAAAGCAATGAAACTATTATTCAGAAAGTTATAAGTATAAAATCCCAAGAATATTAGGTGACTGGTTTTTCCATTTGCTTCAAGAAAAAGTGACAAAAGCAAAAAAGTAATGTTCTAACTACTGAAGCATGAAGCTAGAGAAAGAGAATAGGCCACAGGAAATGGAAAGAAAAATAACAGAGAAAACAGACCTGAGCAAACTCCCCTATAGTTTCCTAAAAAGATTCCTTGAACAGAGAGGGGTTAAAGAGAAACCCTGGCATATTTGGTTACTTATAGAAATCACTTTAACTTCTGAATAAAGAAACAGCAGTTAATACACAGAACTGTAAAGAGGTGCTGTACTATGCATTTATTTTAAGAATTCTGTATTCAGACATGCATCTCTTCAATTGCATGCATATAGGCTTTAATATGAGTGTTACATTTGGAGCAAATAACACCTTAAAGCTTATTGTTATAAGGAGGATGTACAGAAGTGCACATGTACATATGCAGGACATCTACTTGTAGTGTGATGGTTTGCAGGCCATTGTTAGTATATCTGTTCATCACTGGGTGTTCTGTTATTGTGGCCTTCAAGCTGAGCTTAGTAAATATCTACAAGTGTAAGTGTGTCACATTTAATTTAAATATCTGGGTCAATTTCACAAAAGTACCCAGATTAAAGTAAAAAAAGATTTTTTACTGGATTTTTTAATTTGAAATATGAAAATATTAAATTCTGAGTACTTTGCAACCAGTTATGAAATGACCCCCTGGAATCATCATCTCATAGGTAAGAGAGGACTTCTGGATAGGCAACATTGTTGATGAAAAAAAAAAAAGAAATCGACAAAAACTAATATGCTCAAAACATGGTCTGGTAACCACAACAAATTTAGTGGCATAGCTGTAGGTGTCCGTGGGTTATGTGATGACAGACATGACAGTGAATTAATAAAGTAAATGTGTAAGAAAGAACAAGAATTAAATACTGTAAAAACTGGATATATTTAAACATGAAAATAAAAACAAATTTATTTTTCCTTCACTATGCAATGGCTGTGAAATATTAGAGTTGCTAAAAGATTTTTAACATTCTTATGAAAGAAAGAGAGATAAAAAATAAATATATTTAATTAGAAAATAAAGTTTATTTGGTTTAATATTTTATTAGATTCAAGCTGCCTTTCATGATTGTATAAACATATATGCAGAGCTGTGATGGTGAAGTGCTTGTATGAATACATTGCATTGGAATGGATCCAGCTAAATTCAAATCAGATGTCTATGCATGCAAATGTGCACATATACCATAAGATCATAGACATAGCCTAAATTAAGGCCACATCTAGAAGTCAGTATTATTAGCCAAATGCTGTTGTATTTTGATCTACGAATTTCTAGTCACAGAGAGAGAGGGGGGAGTGACATAGAGAGAGAGGGGCGAGTGACATAGAGAGAGAGGGGCGAGTGACATAGAGAGAGAGGGGCGAGTGACAGAGTGACATAGAGAGAGAGGGGGGATAGTGACACAGAGGGGAAAGAGAGACTTTCTAACAGAACATTGCTCACACTTTGGGCTAAAGCCAGAAGAACAAGCTGCAAGCCAAAAAGAAGAGCCATATTTATAGGCCAGGGGATAAAGTCAACAAGTCAGGTAGACATAACCTGGCAAGACAGCTAAAATATGTTTTTAAAGATCTCTATAAGTTTAAAATTGTTTCTCTAACTTAGCATCTCTGGCTTTTTAGAACATTTAGTTAAAGTAAATCATCATATTATACAATATCACCATATTTGTGTTAGTTTACATAATAGCATTAAATATATTTTCTTTGTTTGTATATAATAGTAGCAGCTTTTATTTGACATACAATCTACAAAACAAACTATAATTTGGGGGTGCTATTTTATTGTTTAGTCTTATCAAGCATTTAATTTCCCTTTTGATGTAAATTGATTGATCATAAATTAACTTTTGTCCCTGGAACCTCACAAAAAGAAATCAAACTTTGCATATACTTTATGAAACTGGCTCCTGCACAAATGCTATCAATACAGTTTATTGACAATCATTGTGAATATTCTTGTTTAATGTGCTAGTCTCCCAGGGTATCAAATTATATCTATTCACTATCAAACAAGTTCAAAGTACTTGGCACTTCGATTGATCATTCATAATTAAAATGTTGACATTTTCTCATGTGTATAACCATTTGCAGTTACTGATAATCAGAGAAACATTTAAAGCTAAGTAAAAGGTAGATGAATGAGTTAGGCCTTCCCAATGCCTCTGATATGCAGGATATGAAATGCTAGAAAATTGCACCAATTCATTAACTATTGGGCAACATTCTTAGATATTTCACAAAATAAACAAACATGAAGCTACAAATTAATCACTGATGATAAAGGAAAGTCAAACACATCAGGAAAAAATTATCAAATATTGAAATCTTTTTATGACTATTAGCTGAAAATACCTGTCCTTTGGGTGGCAATCACCAGCTATATGGAGCCTATGGCCATAAAACATTAAATCATTACTTGGATATTTTCATCTAGTGTTAATAAAAATTGAAGGTAAATTAGGTGTTGTTTTTAAGTAAATAGTAGGTACTTCTTAAAGAACATTCACTTCAGTTTACAGTTTAATTTTGGAATGAATTAACTGCACTAATCAAGGTATACCTGTAGTTTATTCTTTGAATCAAGTACATAGAGGGGCTGGTAAAAATTATCCTTTATAAAATAAAGGAGAATTTTTACCAGTAGAGAGTAAATTATTTAAAAATGTATTTGAACAGTTTAGATATTATTCAGGTAATCAATTTCAAAGTGTTTTCGAATTAATAATGATTATTTCAGATCTATTAGAATGAAATAAGCCATTCCAATTAAATCAGAAGCACACACTGGATAAATATCAAATCCAATTGAAAAAACAAAAATATTAAAGTCCTTTGACTACTGAATGACCAATTTAGAGCAAATATAAATTAAAACTCTAAGCACTTCAAATTTATATCATCTTAATTAAATGAAGTTAATTATATTTCATGGGTTACCAAGCACCATGAAACAAATTTGTACTTACACTTAAAAAGAGGAGTAATTATCTCCTCAGAGCACTTTATTAATTAACCTTCTTCTTTGAAAAACTCTCAAAATATCAGTTTCTTTGTATGAATCTATAATCCACAAATAAACAACACTGATATGTCTTTATTTGTTGAAAGAATCAAAAGATAAAAGAAAATGGACATAAAGCAAAAATAGAGTATGAATTCAAGTTTATAGTTTTATTTTGGATATTCAGTGTTTTGGAGAAAGCAAACTTTAAAAGCAGATTCAATACTAAAACTTTAGCTACATATTTCATGAAAAGTAAACAAACAGGGTCTGGTTTTTTAGCAGCTCTTATTGTTGTCATATGCTTGTTAACACATACATGTTTATAAGTGGTGTTACATGATGTTCTGGATGAGACAATATAAAGAAATCCATTCAGAGAAGAAAAAAAGAAATGATGGGTGAAAATGTGGTTGAACTGGGAAGAAAGAAGTGATTACATTTTGGGGTGTATGCAAGGATTTATTTTTGATTGAGAGATATGTTTTTTTTTTACATTTCTGTATTCGCTCATGTCTGTCCACAAGATATCTCCAGAAGTTCTCAATGAATTTCAATGAAATTTTGTAGAAGGCTATGGAAGAAGTAATTAAATTTTGGGATGGATCCATGCACAATGACTTAATGTAATTGGAAGAAATGTACATTCACAGTCGTCCATTTTGAATTTAAAAATGGCCGCCCATTTTCACAGAAAATCTTTTTTCTCAATCTTTTTTTTTTCAATACAATGGTTGCCAAGATTCTACCCTTAACAAATGATAACTTCTACTTTCTGATAGACCAGAAGATAAGAAGTGGCAGGCCTTGGTTGCCATGGCTAGCAAAAACAGTGAATTTTATGCTTGAACCCTGTTGTATCCTAACGCTCATAACTTTTTTTGCGCAAAGGCCTAGGAGAGAGGATTTACATATGTTGATCTATATAGAATGAGCTTTCCAACGGTACCAAATATGTTTAGTCTCCAATTAATTCCCGGTTGACCAACATTTCAGCCTAAATTGCCCGGACAGGAAACAAAAAATTAAATTAAAACAGGATCAATAATTCTGTAAATCGAAATAACTGAACTCAGTTAATGTTTCAATCAGTCTTCCCCAAAAAACAGAATTAAAAAAAACAAAACAATTTCTATTGAAAATTACTTTTTGATTTTAGATTTTCTATGTTTAGAATTTGATAAAAAAGGTCAGTGAGATTCTTTTGAGATCTTACTCTAAATATCACTTTTATTAAATTTGACTAGTTTTTACCTTCATCCTAATTTTAGTTGTTTTATACAACTTATTAATTCGGGCCACTATTTCTATGGTAACGAAATAACAGCACAATCAGAAATAAAGAGTAAGCCTTCAGTGAGAATTGAACTCACACCCTCATTGCTAGAGGGAGACTAGTTTACACCTAACTGCTTTTTACCAATCAGCCACGCACCGAAGGCTTACTCTTTATTTCCGATTGCGCTGTTATTTCGTTACCATAGAAACAGTGGCCCGAATTAATAAGTTGTATAAAAACAACTAAAATTAGGATGAAGATAAAAAACTAGTTAAATTTAATAAAAGTGGTGTGTTACAATACTTCATCCAATAATGATAATAAAGATTGATTTATTCTAAATATGATATGAATCCATTTATATTTTGAAATGTGGCATCAGTGCATTTCCAAGACATGAAACAATAAAAACCAGAATTCAGATTGGCTGTTTGTGGAAGAGGCAAAATGATTAAAGATAGAAAATTTGGTGATTACTAGGTTTAGTAGTCTTGAAAAAAGAATCATTTTCATAATACACTATTTCCTAAGCTGATATAGTTTTTTCTTTTCTTTTTTATTGAGTATTGAGTAAAATTAAATGAATACCAGTAAGAGACTGTCCAGCATGATGCTTGAAAGGGGAAAATACACCAGACTGCAAGATATGGAATAGTAACATTTTAGATTATTAAAATAAAAATGGAAACACTACATAAAAAGATAATTAAATAGTTTGTGTTCTATCAATAACATCTGTTTGAACAAGATTTGCTATGAACAAGGCTTAATAATTGAAATAAATGGATAACAAAAACTTTAATAATTTATAAGGATTTTTCAGGTGAATTTACAGATGAAAATATTTGGTAACAAATGATTTTGGAAAAATAACAACAGCTCAAAAAGTAATTTTCTCAAAATTTCCTTGGGCAGTGTGATTTTGTCGCTTCTCTCTTGTACTTGATGCTTAAACAGAGGCTGCAATCCTTTTATCATTTTTACATCTTTCACTTTAAACTTTAATGGGGGATAATTTATCAACTTGATAACTTTATTGCTAATTTTCAGCAAAATATTTTACATAAGGTTGCATTAAAATCACATACAAAAGATCATTTTTTAAAAAAGATATAGTGCTCGTAGACATAGTACAGCAGTTGTGGAGTAGTCTGTGAGCAAATCTAATTCAGGTGTCCAAATACCAAATTGATTTTTGCTGAAACTTGTAGTCACAAATTCTAGTAGCTATACCTACCTTAAGTTCTAAAAATAGTCATTTATTTGGTACACAACATAATCATATTATTCTGTTTTTTTTAAATTTTTATTAGATGAAGTCTTACAAATCATTATTATTTTAAATTTTTATGTACTTTTTACCTTCATCTTTTTCAGCAGGCCAGGCTAAACGGTGCTTCTTCTTGGCTAGGGGATGTGGGTTCGAATCCCACCTGAGGCTTATTCTTTATTTTCTGATCAATGCTATTTGCTCTCTGCCGGAGGATAATCGGTCTGAGCAAAAAGTTGCGATAAAAAGCAACTAATAACATTAAGATGAAGATAAAAAGTAGTCATAAATATTTAAAATAATCATACTAGTTTTGAATTTCTCAGATGAAGCATTGTCAATTATTATTTTTTTTTTTATTAGTATTTCTTTCATCTTATTTTTGTTGCTTTTCATCACAAGACCAGCATTCTACAGACTTTCAGAGGAAAAAAGATGCAAGCTCAAATATTGCTGGAGGCTTATTCTTTATTCTTGATCTTGATACTTACTAACAAATGTAGAATGATGAGCTGGGAGTTGCAATAAAAAGCAACAGAAATAAGATGAACAAAATACCAGTAAAAAATTAATAATATTTAACAAAAATTGGTTGACTAATTTCAAAGATAAAACATGAAATGCTGTTAATAACTCATTATGGTAATAAGTCCTATCACAAAAATCTATACAAACCAATTAATTATATTATTGTCTATCAGAATTTTTTAAATTGAGATTTTACAAGTAGAGAATAGTACAAAGTAGGAGATACTAGTTCATGAGTATAAAATTCAGAAGAATGAGGAAATGAAATAATATTTTACAGGCTCAATTTAACGTGAGCTTTGCCACGTTACATTTGTATCATCTATAGCAGTGGTTCTTCACCATCCGCAAGTGGTGCATAAGGAAATTTTGTGAGAAAAGGGTGGCAAACAAACTTTTTTTTCATAGTAGTTCTTTCAATTGTGACTACATATCTTTGTGAAGTAGGATTTTTGTCCCTACTTCATATAAAGACAAAATTCAGAAATCGGCCGATAGCTCTCAGCACCAAAATCTATCAAATCCAGGCTTAAATCTGAGACATCATCCTCTTCAAAAGATTCCATAAAGAAAATGCTTCTGCAAACCATTTAACAAACTGAATTCATTCCATTCAATGACATAAAAAATTATAAATATTCATATTAAAAAAAAAAAGTTTCCATTAAAATTCTATTCATGAATAACAAAAGTCCTGTCAAACACTTAACTAGTTGTTTGCTAAATTGATTTATGAAAAGCAGATTAGAAAAAATATTCTGTTTTAATGTGAGACCTTTTTCTCATTTGGTCAAGTAAATTATTTGATGATAGAATTTATACAGTGATTTTGTTTTTATTATATAAATATATATATTTAATTATAAGCTTTTCACTCATATGATTCCTATGAAAATGATTCTCAATATTTTCTCTGAGAAACTTGATTTATGCATAGATAAATACTTAAAAAATCAGTGACCCAAAGATGAGGAACTGATCAAAATATTGGTGTAAAGGAGAAAAAGTGATGTGAGATCAACAGGGTTGAAATGTCATTGCATGAGAAAATATCAACTCTCCCTTGCAAGCTTAAAATCATGGTGAGACAGATTAATTCATGCATTTGCTTCTTTATAATAATGTACTATGAAATATTCATTCAATTATTTTATTTTCGGTATGTGACTTACAGGAACGAAGAACTGTTTGACTCAGGCCTAGTCACATTTGTTGATTTGTTGATTGACAAAACCTGTTTCCCTTTCAGAAATTTCTTTCTCTTCTTAATTACTCTTAACTATATTTTATTAATTTACTCATTTCCTTCTAGCAACATCAATATGCATGAACATATTTTTTTCAACCACTTTTTATTCATGAACCAACATTTCTTCCCTAGTACCTTTTTCTTTTTACATTTGTTCACTCTCCACTTAAAGAGTCTTGATTAGCATTTTCAGGTGTTTAAAATGATATTCTTATTCTCCTCTTCATTCTATCATTACAATGATGAATCTTATAAAAAGATCAATGAAACATTCTTAGTGAATTTACCGAAGAGAAGGAAACAAAGAAAAATAGATCAGTTAATTTTCTGATTCGTGGCAAATTATGAAAATTGATCAAAGCTTATTATTGGAATAGTTGATCTAATGAATCTGATCCTTTGGGAATATACTAATGGCTGACTGGAGTCATTATTTAGTGAAACATCTCTTTTGCGCAAAGATTTGAGAAAGATCAATAGTATAACAAGTTGGGATGACTTGGTCACTTAACAACATTACAAGCATTGGTGCTGAATCCAATATTCAATTTGGATCAAGTCTATATCTTGTGTTATCAGAGTTGCTGACATAATACAAACTAGAAGACATGCAATATGATTAGGCCACTCTCTGGTATTAGATGTAATGTAAACAATTTCAGCATAGATTCAGGAAATAAAAATAAGAATAAAAGTTACTAAATTTATTAACAAAGCTTATATCAAAATTATTACATTACTAGCTCACCACTCAGCTATACCTGCAAGTGCATTGGGTTTTACTTTGTGGTTTACATTTTATGCATATTCCTTTTAATTTCCCCAAGAACAATTTTAACATGGGTTTTTGTTATAGAAGTTATAATAGGAAATACATTGTAAACTTATTCACATGAACAAAATAAGGTAACATGAACAACATGACATTATTTTAAAAACATTATCATCTGTTTCTTTTCAGGAAAAAGTACAAGTCTTGTCAACCTGAACAAACTAACCTGTTTTAATATTTTGCAACAAGACTAAACCCTGTTTACTCATTGAAGTTTGACCTCATCAGTCTGCACTAATGAGGTGTGGGATCAAAATGTAAATTTCAAAGGATAGTTTTCCTGCCTGCTGCTCATTAATTGATGAATCATCTCTCTGCCAAGAAGCATCCCATTCCAATAGCAGCAGTTGTAGAACCCTCCACTACAGAAGAATTGGTTATCATGCTAAAAAAAATAACCACACACTATACCCTATGAGTGGGAAGGTATCTGTTGATGAGAGAGTTATGTAGGGGAAATAAATTCAATGATGTGCAGAAGTCAACAGTGATAAATCTATAATGCCCCTCAATATTTGATACCAAATAATGAATTGAGAAGAATATCATCAATATTAGAAGAAATAGGACCAATGTAAAGGAATGTGCATTAACTTGCAACAACAACAACAAAAATCCAAATTGAAAATCAATGTCTCAAGTCGACACTATGACTTCATCCCAAGAAATCCAGGTTAAATGCAGCTTCCTTCTGTTTGAATGCACCGATTCCAAAAAGATGAATTTTAAAAAATTGTATCAATAGATTTAGAAGAAAAATATAGGCATAAAAATAACAAACAGTTTAAACAGAAGTAAATACAATCATTATCTGCTGGCTGTTGGTAATCCAGTTTTGCCTTTTAACTGATTTGAAGAATTCTTTCATTTTTTATCAGAATATGCTGAAAAATATTTAATCCTTCAGATTAGAAATGACAGTGTAATTAAGAAGTAAGTTGGATAGAAATGATTATCTTTGAATTAGTTTCTTTTGGTGAGTTTGAAAATGTATAGTTGATATTTATTTGAAAATGTTCTAGTTTGTAAATCAACCAGATCTGCTCAAGAAGGTCAAATGTCTACAAGGTAAAAATATTATTAGAAAGCAATTATTTACAGACAATAACTAATATATAATATTATTTTGAGTAGAATCTTAGAGATATAAGATCAGAGAAAGGAGATAGCAGAAAAATAAAATAAAATAACTGATTAGACAGACATGAACCAATATAAGAATATAGCATTAAAAGGGTTACAGTACTTTTGTCTACATCACTTTAGTAAATATGAGTTTTGTCTAAATCACTTTTGTCCCCACAATATCTCCAAAAGTTCTCAATGAATTTCAATGATATTTTGTCGAATGGTGGGAATGGAGGAAGAAGTGATGATATTTTGGGGTGGATCCAAAGATTCTTTTTCGATTGGAAGGAAACAAATTCCAGGAAATTTTTGGACGGATCCTGGAATATCTCTCAATTGACATTCATTGAGAACTTTTGGAGACATTGTGGTGACAAAAGTGATTTTTAGACCAAACTCATATTTGCTTAAGTAATGTAGACGAAAGTGCTGTACCCCATTAAAAATACATCATTTTTAAAAGATTTTCTTAATTTTCTTTACTAAACTCTGCTGTCTTTATAACATTAACATTGTTATTATTAGGTGTGGGCAAAAGTTCCCAGTGCTCCTTTTTTTGAAAACTAGAGAATGAATACATGGTTGAAAACTTTTGCATACACTTAATAAATTTTGCAGTAAAATCAAGATAGATATATCTAGAAAGACAATAAATTAATTTTACAACTACTAATATTATTACAAAACGAATATAATAGTTTGACAAAAATTTATTTGCAATGCTGATTGAATTGTTGGCAGATTAGTGGAATTAAATTTAATCATCAAAACTGAGGCTTAGCCACTAAGACACACATTTTCAATTAAGCTAAATAGTTGAAACAGCAGAAAGCAAGTGAAGTGTGCAACCAAGTCTCCCAACAAGATAGCAGTATTCCAAATGATCTGATGCTTACTAAAGTCCCATCAAATTAATTGCATGGAGATGATTAAGAAAATTAGAAATACTGTGTTTGTGTACACAGAGTTTGTTGGCAGATTAGTGGAACTGTTTGAGTTGGCATCTAAGCCAAATGGAAATTAAATGTCCCAATGTACTAAGCTACTTTTCATAGCTGTCCAATGTGAACAAAGTAAATAAAAATAACAGTCCAATATATAATAGCCAGCAGCGACTGTAATAAAATGTCCCTGAATGATTCTGGTGTACCAGCAATGTAGCCATTGTTTTGTGATCCATATATCTCTAAAAGGACAGCAGTATGTAGTCAAAGTTTATAACAACACTATAATAATGCTTGGTTGAATAAAGCACTTGGACTGAAACCAGATGAAAACACTACTGAGATCAACATAGTCTAATACAGCTGCACAGCTTTTCATTTCAATTCTCTTTCACTATTTATATAGTGAAATGTTAACAATCTTTAATTATAAATAGAAGGATATAGACAAAATAGTTAAATTCAGGAAGTGAATGCAAGGCAAACAGAAAACTCAAAGAAGATAATAGACATCAGCTTCTCTTTTTGTCACTACAATATAATTATGTTTTAATGCATTTATAACTTCATTGTGATTTATAATTATATCATTTTAATAATCTCAATCTTTGTAGTATTATTGCTATGCCAGCCATTTCTACAATCATTTCTTGTCTTGCAACAAAGTCTAAGGTTCCATACCAAGTACCAGAATGACAATTTGTTACTAGACATTCAGGAAAAACCAGGATAAATCTTGTCTTTAGCTATGCTTCTTCTTATACTTCTTAAATCCTTAACACATAAAAGTAATAAAAATGATTATTAAACCTTCTTTTATCAATATCATAATTATTAACAAATGAAAAATCAAGCATAGACATAAAATGTTAAGGAAATGTTTAACATTTTAAATTTACCGGAGAAAGATACACCAAAGTAGAAGATTATCATTTTTTGCAGAATTAGGATGATGATAATTAGTAGTATATGTAATTGGAATGCACTGGTTTTAGTGTAGATACCATATAACCAACAAATTATTTTATTACAAGTTGCCTATCATAAAACGAAATACTTTCAAACTGTTCATTTGCTTCAACCTTTTTTTCTTAAGCCCTTAATCAGAAATGATATGATATGAAAAACCTATTGTTTTGAATTCATTATAGTTACTCAGTACATTTCTCATACAGGGTACATTAAACAAATGATCACTTGAATTATTATAACTGGAATAACAAGATAATTTGCTTATCTTCATCCACCATCTTTGATGATTTATTTTCAACTCCTTTTTTAATGTATAAATTTAAAATAAAATAGAATGAATAGAGAAAGTTAATGTAGAAATAAAAGGCACATTTGTTTCAATTTATTAACAATGAAATGAAAAACATTTTTAGACTTGTAAAACAGCCTAAAATCTAAGAATAGTGTTCTTTCTCTATTAATGAAGTAAAAAGACAAACCATATCTGTTCAAATTTCACTGGTTCTATTAGCTCAATAAAGTACCCTTCAATCCAATTTCAAGCTCTTAAAATGTTTAAAGGGAAAATGAGGCCTTTTTTAAAAATACAACATATCTTTAATATCTTACAAAATTTAAGGAAAACTAGAAAACACTCAATGCCAATGCTGTTGTAATGAGGTAATGAGCAGGTAAAAATCTTTAAGGTTTTATTGTTACAGACACTCATTGGAAAATAGCATTTATATATTAAACTGCTACTATTAGTAATATTATTACAGACATTATAATTAAAATTATTTTGACTACTAATTTCTTCTATAGTTCTAGGTAATGTCTATTCATTAGTACAAGCAGAAGCATGGAGATAGATTTAGGGTTATTTTATTGATTACTGATTAACAACAAATGAATGATCTTGATTCTCTGCCATTGTAATCTTGCTTAATATCTGCTTCTTGGGTCATTCAATTTACTTTCATTCAGTCACTTAGAAAAAAAGCAAGTTTTCTGCTCAATGGTTCATTATGAACGAAAGGCTTCAATTCTGTTTACTGTCATCCAGATCATTTGACCAATGAAGGGTCAATTACATATTGAATCTCAGAGGTACTACAGAAAATAGGCCTTTAAGTAGACTTATTAAAAGTAAATACCCAGATATGCTTAAACATATGAAAAGAAACTGGTATAAATAAATTTGGTTATTTTTTAAAAAACATCTGATCTCATATATCTGTAATATTTGAGAGACCATGTATTGTTAGAAAAAACAATCCTGCAAGATCTTGCAAACAAAGTTGAAATAAAAGCAGCACAGAAGAGCATGCTGAATCATTGTATTAAATAATCAAAATCCCGCTTTTATAGATATTAGGTTAAAAACAACTATGTATTTCTACAATACTTTACTATTTTTAAAATTGGTGAACAGTATTAATTTGGGATTACCAATAAGTTTGAATGTCTCCTTTTCTTCATCTAATTTCTTGATAACTCACACAAATGCATACTACCCACCATCAGTAAAATAGATTTCAAGACACAAATCTTTACATATTCACAAGTGACTAAAATTCAAGTGCAAAATGTTCTTGTTTATTTGAAATAAAATTAAAAACATTGGGATTAACTTAAATAATGAAAGAAATTCTTTCCAAAGTAGGAAAAAAATGAAAGAAAGAAAAAATGACACAGAGTTATTAGGCATCAATTGAAGTACGGAAGTCTAACAGATTAATCAAGTATTTTGTAGTAAAAGAGAAAAAAACAAACAAAAAAACCATGCACACATACAAACAAAATAAGTCCTCATTGTTGGTGATGAAATTATGACAAGTAATTAAAGTAAAACATCTTTAATTTTCATCAAATTTAGTTTATTCTTTTTTGTAGAATAATGCAAGGGGAGACCTGTATTCTCATTTTTGTTCACATGGAGAATTAATCTGCCTCCATAAAAAAGAAAGATGTTTTTCTCTTTTTCCTCTATCTTTAAAACTTGATTTTAAATTCAATAGCTCTTTCTTGTGAGTCATTTTGCAGTTCTTGGAATATTTAACCAAATACATGTAACCATTTAAAAAAAACAATAGCTACAAAACAAAGACAAGAATATGGAAAAAACATAAAAAGTTCTCCAATAATTAAAATACATGAAATTAGTCCAAGATTTCAAAAGATACAAATTGGCCAATGAAAGACAAGGCAGAAATAACTACCTGACAGACCACTGAGAATTAATGTCATGTGACTTATCAAATCTAAACTTCATATACAGTTCTGTAGCAGCTGAGAAGTGTCTACAGAAGAGCCAATTGTAAGGTAAATAACATCTTTTCTTGACAGTTTTGCTTTGAACTGGAATATGATAAGTTCGGCTTAAAATAAGGTTCTTGATTTAATAGAAGCAACAAAAATATGCATGAGATACATTATATATTATAATACAGCACAACTATGTGTGTATATATATTGATAATTTATATATCTAATCTGCATGTCTACCTCATTTTCAAGTGTATGTTGAAAAGTTGAATGAAATACTTCAGCATTCTTATAGAATCTACTATAGATAACTTTAACAGCTGAAAAATTACTGTATTTATTTCTCATGAAATTTTATATATTCACTAAATTAAATACAAATTTATTCATTCAGCATTTTAAGGACTTGAAAAAAAGAGTGAAAGTCACTCTATACAAATTCATTCATATGAAAAGAACATATACCACTCTTTGATATCTACAAAATGGTTGGACTTCATTTTGAAATTACTTCTTTTTCTATTGGCTTTTTTAAAGGTGAATATAACCTTGCTAACATTTATATATAAACAAAAAAAAGACATCAAGATCAATTAAACTGAAAATTGCAATTTGTTCAAATAAATGAACCCATGAATAACTAGAAATTCCCTTTCAAACATGGATAACCTGTAATTTTTATGGGATGAGTATGTTTTTTACATGTATTTTGACTTCAAAGAACTAGCATTTCCACAAAACTCAACCAATCAGAAAATAGCTTTTAATAATAGCAGCCACAAACAATAATAACAATATCAAAACTATGAGTTTCTAGCACAAAACAGAGCCTAGATTTAAGAGCACAAAACAAAGAGAATTATCCTATGGATATGGTCTCTTGCGCACTCTCATAAATGGAAAGGACTGCAGAAAAAGTGAAGTAGAAATTACAGGCCAGTTTGAGTGGCAATCAAAAACCTCTCAGCACAATTGGCAATAAAGATTGATAAAGAGCCAATCTCCAAAGGCACTGGAATGGCATTTTCACTGATGTGGTCATTGAATAGGAAGAAGTTTCCTCATAGGCTAACCTTGTTTAAAGCTATCAGTCATAGAGTATTTTTTATTGTTTGCTTTATAAATTATTAAATACTGAACATGAAGAAAGATATATTCACATATCAATGTATTCATCTGAATAATTATAGTAAGAGCAAGTGAATGCTTTTTTATTATCATGTTTAATATAATAAAACTTGTTCAAATTGCATTTTTCTTCGAAAATAATGTATATAAAATAACAAGAAATGCATTGCAGTATTTGTAATTTAGAGAAACTTAGAATTATAGTATCACCTTTCATTGAAACTTACCAGCCTTTCCCAATTTTTGTTCAACTCAAAAAATAGAATTAATAAAAATAATAAAAATTAAGCAACTATGAAAGATGACTTTGATCAAGTTATTTGAAAGATAAAAATCACTTTTGATGACTATTCATCAGGGTGGAATGAAGTAGGAGACGAAAGAAATCTTTTCCAGTTATTATGACCAGTATTAATGATTAAGAAGAGCAGAAAAGAAAAGATATTTAAATGCAACATTTTGAAAGTAGACAATTCACTAAAAATAAAATTTAAAATATGATTGTCATTGACTGAAAAAAAATGGTCTTTTTATTTTTATTAAGAATAGCACAAAAGATAAAATAAAAAGCTCTGCTAGTTTTTCTAAGGTCAAATGTTTTGGTAAACTTCTCTAGGCCTATCTGAATCCGATTATTTTGAAATAATTGGGAACAGACTTGTTCTACATTAGAGCAAATTTTAAAGTGGAAGTCAATATATAAAAAAGTAAAATAATGTGTAATCTGTATCATTATTGATGCTGATTAAACTCAAGTAAGTTACAAAAACCTTTGATGACTAATTGTTAGAGTTATAGCATGCTACATTACAAAAACATTCTAAAATAGTAAAATTGTACCCTAATAATATGGCGTACATTTAAAAAAAAAAAAAAAAGAAATCAGATTTCAGTAATTTTAAAAGTTGATGAGATTTCTTTAAAAATTCAAAATTCATTTTAATCTAAAAGGTTATATTAGAGAACTTAATAAATATCAAACACCATAAGCTCCATTATTATTATGCATTACATAATACAACTCATTTGCATTCTTGTTCAAATATGAAAAAACTATACACAATTCTTTCCAGTTAATTTGATTTTAACGTATGCAACAATGTTAATTTCTAAAAATGATTTACTTATATAAATGGCCTCAAAACATTTTAAAGGTGTAACATTCTAATAATGAGCAGATAATTACATAGCATAATGAACTAGAGACTACATAAATATATATGTATATGAATATCATTGCCTGTTCATGCCAACAACAAATTGTAGACAGAATTTCATTTTGTATTCATTTGCAAGGAATGATGCAGGAAAATTGATATCAACAGAAAAGACATTTGAAATATATTCATTAGTCTGTAGAAAAAGTTAAATAACATATTAATTATCTCATTATTGATAATTAAATAAAAATTGATTATTGAACTTGATAAACCCTAGAGTAAGTAATATCATTTATTACAGGTTTATCTATTCAAATCTGAAAGGAAACCAAAAAATAGTGAGCAATTTAAGAGCAGCAATTTATATCAGTTAAGAAAGGTTGCCCGTTGATCCATCAGCAAGGGCTGAAGGACAGATCAAAATCAGTGAACTAGAAATTCAGAGATAATAAGATCTCTGCTCAAATATATTGATAGATTTTCTGGCAAGTTAACATTTAAAATGGTCTCAAGCAGCAAAGTTTTTTCTTTCTAAGCTGACTATTTTATTTTTGTATTGAAGAAAATATTAGAATTAACACCCAAGGATCTTAGACCAAATAAAACTGTACTTATATCATCTAATGAGTCTGTATTCTGAATGTGGAAGACTATGGATAAACTATATGAATATTTCTGAATATGACAGCATGATTTGGTGACAACAATATCTCATTATATAGAACATGTTTCTGATTTTCATTCAGTGTCATCAGGAATTTAAAGGAGAAATGAAGAAAAATATTATAGATCTCTTTTTTTAAAACAAAAATTGATCATGTTACTATTTATACAATCTTAAATATATGCATTTTTTTCTGGGCTCCTTCCTTCTAAAAAGCCATAGACTTTTTAAAGGCCTATTTTTACAGCAAGGAGCCTTTCCTACAACAAAGCCAATGAATTTGATTAGTTTTTTCAGGTTATCAAATTTCAATTAGAAATTGAACCACAAAAACGATTATTCCACTAATGACTTCACCTTAATACAGGACCAATTGGTTTTCTGTTTTAAAAAGCAAATTAAAAGTACTTAACATGAAATAATTGTACTTTAGAAAAGTTCTTTGTTTCTTATTGCATAGTTATTAAAAGAAAAAGCCACAATGCCTTCTGTAGAGAGAAAGAGAGAAGTTCATTATTTTGCAATCAACTTGCGTTTTTTATAGGATTGCAAATTATTTTCTACCATAAATATCTTTGATGATTTCAACTCTTGTAAACAAGCTAGAGTTCAGTACATACAATGAAATTAATTAACTTCATCATCAAATCAATCATCCATAATTTTTGCAACAGGAAAAATCAAATCTGCAGGAAATGATCTTGGTAGCAAATCTCATTTACTCTCATCAATGATATTAATTCTTAATTGTGTGGCCAGACACAAATGATGAAGAATTCTTTTTAAATCTACTAGTGATCAGCATCCTGCCTTCTAGGGAAATAGATCATCAACACTTGCTTGGGTTACTTCCTGTTGGTTTAATTTTAATAAACAGATTGACTACATCATAAATAGTAATTTCTAATTGTTTGCTTTTTGCTTAATATAATAGAAATAGGAAGAAAAATAAATTCTATTGACAATAGAAACAATTTTAGTAAACCCATCATTCCTATACAAAATTATTATTCATTACAAAGGATTCTCCATTTTTATTATTTTATTTTAATTTGTATTACTAAAATGTTCAACTAAGTCATTTACAACTTTGATTATTTTCCAACTTTATTTGCATATGGTACACAATTTTAATTTACACTATTGCACACAAAGAAAACAAATTGTTATATTCTCTTTCTCCCTACAATCTCATACTTTTCAAATTTGCAATATTCTATTGCAGCAATAGAATATTGCAAATTTGAAAAGTATGAGATTGTAGGGAGAAAGAGATTTTTTTGTGGCTTTTGTCTGAAGTAAGAGTTGAATTAGATGATGTGAAACATCCTTTATCAGTTGTGTATAAAGAAAATGATAGAAAAAAAATCAGTTAATTGCAAATTATTTTCTGTTTCAAAAACAGGAATGTTAATCCAAATGAATAATAAACAGGTCTGGTTAGTCAATCAATAGAAACTGTCACGTGACCAACGTCTTTTGGCAGCATGCCGTATTTGGGATGATCAGTTTAAAAATTGGAAAAAGGGGTGATCAATGAATAAGTTACTTCTCTCGCCTTTTGTTTGGCAGTGATCACTAAAAATGTCTTGAATTTTCAAAAAACAAGCAGACACACACTAGTGATCAATTTAACATAGACTTACATTGCAAATTGAACCCCCACTAAAATCTTAAAAAAAAAAAAAAACATTTTTTTCTAGACATAATAAGGAGTAAATGTTGAAATTTCCAGTCCTCTAGCCTGACTGGTACGGCCTGTACATGTGATATATACATAGCCAGCCAGGCAGACCAGACCAGACTTGAAAACTATGTTGACAGTTTTGGTTGATGGTTTCTAACAAACAGCATAAATGCATACACTGGTCACTACAAGGAAATCTGTCTAACTGATAGCAAGCAGAATATCTATTTTAGTAACCTTAGATCAATTTGTACTTTATCCATAGGAACAGCAATATCTTAAGCATGACAAGAAGAAAGATTATCCTTTTGATTTATTCAGGTCAATGGTTCAACTTTTAAAAAATTGTCCAGAATATCATTTTGTATGCCAGTTGTTGTGGATAAAGTAGTAAATACATTACAACCTAAGACTATAATAGTCCTAAAAGGTAACATCTTACAAATAGCATTATGAAAGTTAAACATTGATATTTCTGACACATCACATGGACATTTTGTTCTACAGATGCTTATAGATATCAATGTACCCCTATGTTCAATCTATTATAATTTAGTTCAATCCAAGAAACCCATTCCAGGTCATGTGCAATATGCTTTCTCAAAGATTCCCTTGTTAAGAATATAAATATCCTATCCAGGTGAGAAGCTAAAGTTTATGAAGGAGTGGAGAAAAAAGAGCATCCTTAATTTGATACAAACTGAAAGAAAGCAAAATAAGTTGGAAAGTGTTTACAAAAACAAGATGGAGATGTACTGAGTGCCACAAAACGCCACTCAAAAATGAATTAGTTTGACTATTTATGCTGAAACTCAACCCACCACAGACATTTTCAAGAATGGTCTCAGATTGGCCAGATAGGCAAATGCAATGCACTTAAATACTTATAAACTAACAGAAGTGGCTGTTAAAGACTAGGCAGTTCTAATATGGGCTGAGAAAGGAATTAAAACAATTGGAGCTAGCAATATTAGTCTATAATTTGGGTTATTCTCTTTTGTAAGATACAATATCAAAAATAGCATTTACATTAGAAATGTGTTGTCAAAAAGAGAGAAAAAGTTTTAAAAAACAAGGTTGCTATATTAATGTTTCATAGTTATATATAGAAAACTATAAAACTAGAGCAACCTTCAGGGAATGATGTGATGCCAAAGTTTTGTTGAGATTGAAAAAGAATTTTTGTTGGCTAGCTTTTGCAGATTGATGAAGATATAATTAGAAGATGGGATTAGGAACAATAAAGAATAAAGCTTATCCGAGAGAGAGAGAGAGAGAGAGAGTGTGTGTGTGTGTATGTGTGTGTGTGTGTATAATTATTTAGTTACTGGGAGACCTTTCTGGAAAACTTGAGTTCAGTTATTTACCGAGAGATTTTATGGAGATTTCTGGAAAACTCAAGAATATGCTTGACTCACATAGAAAGTAGAGAGCAAAATAAAAATGTTTATGTAAATCCTGATTTGTAAAGACCAAAATTAACCAGGAAGCAACTATTGATAATGTCGAAAGTATTTTGGCCAAATGATCAGTAAAAAATGTTTATTCTTCTCTGAAATGACAAATAGAGCTGTTATATATCCATTATTAATAGCAACCAACCAGCCAGGTAAATAACTTTGGTTTCCTGATTGGTACAAAGGATTTGGCTTTTTATAGGCATAAGTTGTCAAGGGATATCATTGACAGTGAAGACATCAGACGGCTATGAATGAAAGATAATGTTTCAACTACGGTCTGATAGAGAAATATGTTTATAGCAACAACACTTCTGTAGTTAAGACCAATACAACTTCCAATATTGGACTGGATCAAACAAATTCATGTTTCATAATTGTGTATATTGCAATTGATGTAAGATGCTTGTGTCCGGGGTAGAAATCCAAGCACATGGGTCACAGTATCAACTTCTTAATTAGAAATATTTAGACTATTTTCTTATCATTCATTTTACAAGTACAAGAAGATTAACATCATTGGGGTCTGCCATGTTAGATCTCTATTGAATTGTACCTACTTAAAGTGCCAAGATAAAATAATGCAATCAACAAAATTATTGCAAAAGGCCTCACCAAATGCCAGTGTGGTGATATTAGTTACAACAAATTATGGACTGCAGCCAAATCTTTGTAGGTATTTACAAGTAGCAATATTCATGGAAACACTATTGTAATTTTTTAAAATGTTACAGGTTGAAGGGTGTGTTTAATTATAGTTTATATAAAATATAGATAAAAAGGCTCAATGTTTTGTTAAACCAGAATTGATTCATAGTTTAATATGATTGACTTAATTTATATTCACTTAGGGGAGAAACAGTGTTTAGATGTAAAAGTAAATGATAAAATATTAAATAACACACACTAGAAGAGATAATATCAGTAAGCCACTTATGAACATCAATGTTTATTTATTGGTATCATGATGATAGATAGTTTGAAAGAATATGATGAAAGAAATAAAACTAGGAAAGTAAAAACACTGAAAACATGAGGAGACAGATTAAGTAACATAAATTTGTAAAGTAATTAATCAGTTTTGCTTTCAGAATTTATTAAAAAATATTTATAGGTTAAAAATTCAATTTTGCATAATTAAGCAAGTTTATTTTGTAGAAGGAAAGGAACAAATGAATGAAGAAATGCAATGGATTGATAAAAATTATAAAAAGAATTGCCTACAATCAAGAAAACTTTGGACAATTGTGTTCTCCATTATCAGACAGATACAGACTTGATAGTGCTCTGCTCAATTTATTTAAAGCTAAAACTAAAAGACAGTAGACACAAAGTTACAATAAGCTAATGCTAATACACCTATTTTTAGCTCCTAAATATTACAAACAATATCAAATATAGTTGTTACATTTAATATTGATATAACCAAAGTTTTTGCTCAACCTGCTGAAATTAAAATACAAGATCATCCAATTGAGCAAATGACAACTTTTTCCTACCAGGGTATTTTTCTTAATGAACATGCTAACTGCATCAAAGAAAGTGCAAACAGATAACAGGTTGTCCACAGTGCATTTGGCAGACTATACAATAGTCTTCTAACGATATAATTTCAAGTTAATGATAAAAAAAATGACAAAGCTGTAATCATTCCCAATCTAAATGATGGATGTAAAGTAACAACCTTCTACCAACATGTTCACTGGAATCATTTCACCAAAGTAATTTTTGCTCTTTATTGAAAATCTCTTAGCAAGAGAAAGTAACTAATCATGTAGCTTTGCTTCATGTTAATGCTTTGAGCAGAGAAACTGGAATCTTACAGTGTCAAATGAAGTGGCTTGAACATAATAATAAAGGATGAAGTAACTTTTCTATGGGGAACTGTAAGGTTGTTCCAAAAAAGACAAAAAATAACATAAATACATCCTTGGCCAAGTTTGACATTCCCCCGGACTCTTCAGAAAAACTGGCAGATCAACTGATCACTAGACAAAGAAAAAAAAAGAAGAGAAACTAGGCGAAAGTGAAAGGTCAAACTGTAAACCAGAAAGAAGCAGTGTTGTCCTTGTTTGAAAATGTTTCTTATATGAATTGGACAAAGAAGTAATGCACAAGCATTAGCAAAACTAAATTGAAAAAAAAAAAAAAATGATGATATCACTTGAAAAGCATATTGGTTTATTGTAAGTTTATTAATGTCAATATGAAAAAGGCAGATTGTGACCTAAAGCGCACAGGAGGCCTTCTAGGTTTAAGTTAACATAGTAGATACTCAAATAGATAAAATAAAAGTAGTGAAATAAATTTAAATTATCAAAATATTCATCAAACGTTTGACAAAAAATGCTAAATTGGATATGACTGCCAAGAATAAAATTGATAAGTTGTAAGATTTTACATTTAAATAAGAATTAAATATACTAATTTTGATTTTAATAGGTTGAAACATTTCTTGAAAGATAATGCAAAATGAAGCTTTATATGTTAAAAGACCACAATGTCATTTATCTGGCTGCCAATAAAAGGTAACAAAATAATAATTCATTGTTTCCAAGTAAAAAAAACTCACCTGACTTTGACATCAAATGGTTACAAAATACTTAATTTCTCAAATAAAACTAAATTAATCAAAAAGAAATTAAACCAATTACTATTTGGCTGCAATAGTCTTTATTAAACTTGTTAATCTATGACAACAGTTGGGACCTTTCATAGACTTTTGATCACATGTAGACATATGACTGCTTCTAATGTATTTGAACACTAAATGTTAAGGACATTTTTAAATCATATTCAGTTTTTTGGCTGAATGGGATCAAACTAGTTAAAGCTTAAATCTATCTCAGAAATTAAATTGGTAACAAATTTATCACATCTTCTGAAAACAAACCATAAAATCTTAATATTTTCAGTATTTCCTCATCTATAAAAACTTATTTTTAGTAAAATAATATTTCACTTTTGGCATAATAACTACACTATAAGAATCAAACTGTGATTTAAACTTACATTTTTAGTTTTAAATAGATTTTATGACAAACTGATGTATTGATATTTCTCTATTGATGTATCTATGAATGAGAAGGTCACAAGTTGTGGTAATTGAATCTGTATTCCGACCAGATATTGTCCAACTAATTCTACATAAATAAACTTTTATAATCACAGCTTTAACTTTACATTCAATTTCACTAATTTTCATCTGTCATTCGTGGATTGGAGAGATTATTATTATGCAATATTTGTTTTCTACAATATATGAGAGAATGTCTTTTTGTTACTTTTAGTAACCACTAAGCTAAACTTAAAAATGAAATATTCAAATATTTAGCAATTATAATTGTTTTTCTTGTTTATTAAAACTTTTTTCTATCTAAAATGGTCAACCATTTGGAATTTAGTAAATTTAATTCAGTAAATTTTTATAGAATATTAATTGAACAAAATATTCATTGATGGACCTATTTATAGCCCTGAACATTTCAAAACAGGCTCAATGGTTTGTAGAAAACTAACAGAAACCTCCTACCTGACATAATAGCAAATTAAATTTGAAATGCTGTTACCCAAGCATAAAATTGAAAAGCACTTCACAGGACTAAGATAGTAATGTTTAAAAGAAAATGTTTCTTCATGAGTAGGTAAACAACTTGAATGAAAATCAAATGATGGTCAGACAATAAATCGAAAGCAGAAAACTTTTTTTTTTAAAGTTAAGATTCTGTAACATTTTCTGCAAATAAGCCAAACTATTTCCTTTCATATTATTTAAAACATAAAAAAAATCATTTAATGGTAAATTCCATCACAGTTTTCGATTAACCATCATAAAAATATTGGAAAGATTTTATGTCATAAATGCCTCAAATCAAATTGTTTAGTTTTATTGATTTTGAGTTTCTTGATTCTGTTTAACAGGAACAAACATGAATAATAAATATTTATTTCCTAACAACTTGATGTATATTAATTTCCAAACTACTTGATTTTATTCTTATGTACAAGTGTATATCTAATAAGTAAGCATTTATAATATAATGTACTTTTTCTGTTAAGAATTTCTATTTTCCCAAAACAATTGCAAACATTCAAATAGTGAAAAACAGAACTATATAGATAAATATTAAAATGCAGTAAAACATACAAACTTGTGATTATTAGTAACATTGTCATATAAAAATAGGACCTTTACCTATTCCCTGTGGATAACATTTTGAAAACCTGTCTTCAATAATTTCCTTTCCACTTCTTTTAAACAACTTCATGCCTGGGTGACACTTTTTTTGTACATAGATGCACAAATCAAATTTTATATTTTGATCAGATCCAGAAAGGGTAAAATCTGCAATTATTTATGGCTTACAAAATCAGCCAGAAAGCCATTGCCATAAAAACAGGTGTCAAAATAAATAAGCAGTTTTGGTAAGTACTGAAAATGTATTTTCTGTGTCCCTCTATTGTAACTTTTTTACTAACCGCATTACTGTTAATGGAACCAGTCTTCAACTATCATTCTCTCCCTATTGTCACCATCTTTTAATATGCATGCATGAAAAACTAAATAATGTCACATTTTTTAGGGTACTCATTGAGAACTGGAGTCACTATCAATTATTTTCAGAATACTTCCCGCTGTACTGTACATAGATACTCACAGGATTTAATCCTTTTTATTCCATTTTTTATCCCAACCAAACTTATCTGCATATATATAAATAAATTCATACTATTTTTTAAATTTATATTCATTAAATATATGGAAATTGCAATTTACGAGTAACATTAGTATGGTCAGGTACAGGTTCATGGGGGGTGACACCATGAGTTACCGTACTGGGTGACACTAACCCTGGTGACACCTCTGCATAGCCATCAGAATAGTGGAAGTTTCAGCAAGTAACAAGATGACATTGGTTCTCATGTAACACAATGTAAGGCATAGTGTAACATAGATATATGACACTCAAGATTAAACATTAAGCCATTTAAATAGAATAACTTTTTTCTTTCTTTTAAATTCCAATAAATCATTATGACAGAAAGAGAAATCAGTGGATTTGAATTAGGAGAACTAAAACTACCAAATCATTCTTAAAGGATTGTTATTTACTATAATATATATTTGATATAATAGATTTGGATTGGAAAATTATTTTTCAAATCATGAATTTTACCTTTAGACTAAAAAGGGTATTTCCAAGCAGCTATAAAAGTACTATTTCATGTAAGTTGCCTTTTCAATTTGTATAAACTAATATTTTGAGAGAGGTTTGTCTCCACTGAGGTTTTCTGACAATGAATTCACATATTTCTTTTTCCTCCAGAATGATTTATTGGAATTTATTTAAATTTATGTAAAAAAATGAAAAGCTTAAAAAATATTGCATTATTATTTTGACATTAGAACCCTAAATGAATTATGAGTTGATTAAACAAGAAATGAGAGGTGACCAGTAAGTTCATTTTTATGTCACATTTTTCTCACTATATCGACAAAGTCTGACATAAAAAGTGTAAATTCTTTTCTATTTTTAACATTCTTGAAAATTTATTCTGTAATAAGTAAATTTTATACATAAATAAAAACAAAAAATAGTTACAACAAAATAGGTTTACTTTTTCTCATTTAATGAACTGGTATTCTTGCATAATATAGTTACAAAACTTAAAAAACAAAATAGAAAAATCAATTATTATTTTATTTAGTTCATGAAAAAATACAAAAGATTATATGACAGCATTCATTATTTCTCATATTAAAGTAAATTACTTAATTTGTACTGATGAGTACTGTTCAATTTCATCACTCAAAATCAGATATTACTGACAGAATCTATTTCAAAATTTATAAAACTGACAGATTTGAGAAGATTTTAATTGATGTTCCTGTCACAAGGAAATGAAGTCTATTTTTGAAGAATTCATCGGAAGATGTATATAAATAATTGCTCTGTGATTGGTTAGAGATTAAAATTTCAGATAGTACTGGGTAAATTAATAAGTCTATACTAATATTTGAGTCTTCTGTTTGTTTATTTGTTTGACTCTCTTTCACACTAAAACTACAAGGCCTACTGACCTAATATTTGGCATGTACACACAAAAAACATCAACTTGTGGCTATGAGGTTGATCTCTGTGGTCATACAAGGTCAACAGAGGTAACTTTTAGTCAATCTCCATTTCTTGCTACAAGGAAATCTACAACGTATTTGAGTAACTCGGCTTACAATCTCATTTTCAGTCTCTAACCCTATCGTAAGTCCGAGACTATCTGTATTTATTTTAAAGTTTTTATTAGATGAGGTATTGTAAACCATTATTATTTAGGTTAAGATTTTTTTACCAGTGAAAGCTGAAAACTGTATTAAAATTCTTTTGCAAAGAAATTTCTTTGCAAAAAGAGTTAATACAATTTTTGGCTTTTACTGGTAAAACAAATCCTAACTGTTTTTTTTTATCCCAACTTAATTCTGGCCGTCGAATAAACAGTGTGGATCAGAAGTAAAGAATAACCTGTTGGGGTAAATAATCTGGTTGTGTAAGAAGAAATATATTAAAGAAATATGTTCTTTAATATATTTCTTCTTACACAACCAGATTATTTACTGTATTGTCAAATTTGAAGTTATTTTCCCCCGGGCAATGCCGGATATCCCCGCAAGTGGATATATAATTACTTAAAAGATCTATACATTTTTAGTTGTAGTGTTCACAAACTAGAGTAATTTAATACTTAGGTACCATAACAAATCTGTTCCGTTTTTGCTGTTAGATGGCATTAGTAATATTTAGTTTTAACTAATTTCATTAAAAAAGATCGCTTTTGATTGTATTGTGATATCTGTCATATCAACATACATTTAAAAGGAAATTTTGTCAAAATTGGCATATTTTCTTTATTGATTCTAATATTGAAGATGAAAGAAAATAAGCAACATTTTTGGCATATTATGCTTTTTAATTTTAAGAAAGGTAAAAATGTGACTCAAATGAAGATACTGTGAATGACTGAACATGTCAAAAGTGGTTTATGAAGGTTTGTCCTTGTCAAACGAAGCTCCATGGTCGGGTAGATTAGTTTCAATCAAATCAAGATATTACCAACGTTATATGACACAAGAGATAGGCAACATACACAAAATATCCAATGAAGTATTGAAAATCATTTGTACCAGCTTGGTTATGTTGCTTCTATATAAGTTGAGCAAAAAAAAAGGATTACTTACAATATTTGTGTAATTCATAAACATAATGAATATGTTCTATTTTTAAATAAATGGCAGGAAATGAAAACTGAATATTTTACATGGAATGCAACAGATTGTGGAGCAAGTGAAATGAACCACAACTAATCATACCAAAAACGGGTCTTCATTCAAAGAAGGTGATGCTGTGTATATAGTAAGATTGAAAGATAATCCTCTACTGTGAGTTCCTTCCAGAGAACCAAATGATTGATTTGAACAAGTACTGCTCCCAATTAGACCAACTGAAGCCAGCAATGAATGAAACGTGTCAGTTAAGTGATAGGTCATAATATTCCATAAGGATAATGCTACACCACACATTTCTTTGGTCACCAGGGAAAAATTGTTACAGCTTGGCTGGGAAGTTTTCACTCCTCTGCCATATTCAGCAGATATTGTACCTTTTTGGGTTAGTCTTTATAGAATTCTCTCAATGAAAAAAATTCCAATTTCCTGGAAGATTGCAAATGAGAAAGATAAAAAGTTCTTGGAAGATGGAATTATGAAGTTCTTGGAAGATGGAATTATGAAGTTCTTGGAAGATGGAATTATGAAGTTCTTGGAAGATGGAATTATGAAGTTCTTGGAAGATGGAATTATGAAGTTCTTGGAAGATGGAATTATGAAGTTCTTGGAAGATGGAATTATGAAGTTCTTGGAAGATGGAATTATGAAGTTGCTTGAAAGATGTCAGAAGATAGTGGAACAAAATGGTAAATATGTTGTTCAATAAAGTTAATATCAAAAATAAAAATAATTTGTTTTTTAATTTTACTTAATAAATCGAACAAACTTTTTGGACACCAAATACTCATCATTATTGATATTGGTCTATTAAATGGAGGAAGATATTTTTATAGATATTTGCATAGTCTGGCATAAGGCCAAGGAAGATACTTTTATATAATAAATCAATCAACCTTAACATAAAAGCAGTTCCTGTGCATGGCAATACAACCTAGTTGTGAACAATGGACTTAATATAAAGGTTTTTATTGAATTTCTTTGGCTAACTGTTTGTATCTCTTTCAATTGCATACAGTGATATTTTACAGTGTAGCTCAATACTTGTTTCATTTCAATGGGCTCAAAATATAATGACTACCACTGTAGTTATTCATTATCAACTGTTAGTAAAACAATCATCCTCACAGGTCGAAGTGTATTGTGAACAATAACCAATCAGAATCAAAATGTAGTCTCATGACAGTCACATGATTAGATCTACATGCCAAAAACATGATTGATTCATTGGCCAGTTGGAAATTTCACATTATGTGTATATTTTTGGATACAGGTATTGATATGACAATGACAACAATCATCGAAAAATCAAGTACCTCCTATAAAAGTGGATGCTTTAACAATGTAACCTCTATGTTTCAGGAAAATTCTTTAATAATATTAAAGATAATCAATATAAATAAATCATCAATATCAGCTAAAATGATTTGTTTTTCAGTATAAAAAGGGAGACAACTTACTAAGATTAAAAAAAACCCTGATTATTCAGAACTTTTTTAAAAATTAAATAATAAATAGAATCTTTAAAAATTAAATAATAGGAATAAACGGATACAAATGATTTATGACTTTACTACGCAATCTAAAATGTAAATCTGAGTACATTTTTTCATCAAAATCAGGTGAAATATGTTCTATTAAAAAGAAAGATTTATCTGTAATTGATTCAATAGAAACTGTTGAAATTATGTCATAAAAATACAATTTGTATTTCTGTAACAATTATTTTGATACCTCTTCATTTAAAAATACAATAGAACTATTTGTCAGCTCAGTGTGTGTACATATGTTTAGATTAATAAAACGAGACACCACCACGTGTATGTCCTTTCTGATTATTTATGAATTTTTTTTCATTATTGCAAGAAAAGTTTTCCATTTAACTATAATCATATACCAACTGTATATATGAAAGTAGAAATTCTCATAAATAGGAAAAAAAAAAATTTATATTATTTTAAACAAAAAAAGGATTGCCCCCCCCCCCTGTTTTCAGGAAAGAGAATTTTTACTGATTTGTATTCTTGATACAAAAAGCTATATTCTTTTCTGTAGTTTTAAACAATTTTGTATACATTATTTGTAATACAATTTTCTTGTCGTCCTTCACTTTCTTTTTTTAGATTGCTTGGAAAGGTGATGGTGATACTAATGATGATTTAAAGACAATTACTGTGAGTAAATTCATATATATATATACATATAATTTTATACATAGATATGATTTACAGATAGAGTAGAATATATCAGCTGGAATATTAGAATTAACATCACCAGTGTTAGTGCAAATGGATGACTTTATTTACACAGGAATCATTATATGTGCACAGGAACATATTGTGGAGGTATAAGAAGTGTTAAAATGGCCCAGAGCGTGGCACAATTGGACATTTAACCAGCAATAGTCTCTAGTCCTACTGGTTGAATATTATATATGATTTGCCTTTGTGTCTTTGGGGAAGGCAAAACAGCAACACACACTCCCATCTATACAATTGCTTAGTGCACCAATGACCCACTGAGAGTTTATGAAAGTTGAACAGAATGAACTAATAAAGAGAATATTGACAATTGAAGGGAAAACAGATAAATAAAAACCAGATGTTGTTTTTCTTATACACAAAAAAAATGTGCTTTGAACATAGATCTGATGTAGTCAAAAAGCATTTTCTCATTTATGCACATGAGAGAGTATTTAAAGAAGAATATTCACTGGATAGGACTTACTTCTTACCACATACACTGGATCAAGTCTAATATTCCGTCATGATGATGCAGAAAGGTTATGGAGGGGGGTAGGCATAAGAGGGAGGAAATAGAAGCTATTTACAAGGAAGAAGGGAAAATAAAAATAAAGAAAAGTAAGAAAAAGCAAAAAAATGTAATTTATAATAAAATAAACCTTGGTGAATAATGTAAAGCGTGCACTAAGCATACTTGGATTTTTATTGAAGAAAAAAGGGAATGGGTGTGGCATTATGGGAAGAAGAAAGCAGAACATCAAAGATAAAACGAATGGATCGATTGGATCACAGAGCCAGTGACAAAATAAACAAAATAATGAAAAAACAAAACAATATGCAAAGAAAAATTTCCCTTAAACAACCAGATTTCCTTATAATAAATGAAAAAAATCAATGTATAACAGGGAAGCTAAAAAAATATTTTTTAAGAATAAAACAAAAATTATTACTTGATGTAAAACAATCTTATGGTCAGAAAGTGGTAATATTTGGGATAATATCATCAAAAGAAATTTTACTGGATCTACAAAAAGAAAAACAAAAAAACAGAACCAGAAAGAATTTTAAAAACCCTGAAAGATGGAAAGAGATGAGAGTCTCTTTTATCACATAAAATATATAACTCCAATTTATTTTGATTAAAAAATTCAAATTACTATTGCTAATCAATATAACTAATTTAGAAATTTAAACTTCACTACAGCATTCAAAACCAAATCCGAGTTTTGATCTCATCCACATATACCATATATCATAAATTGCTATTTACAGTTCAATAAAATTAAGATTATCACTAGTGGGGATTACAGAGAATTCACCTACCTCATCTTTCCTTCTATCTTAAACTCATGCACACACATACACACAAATATGCAAATGATTATTTGCAACAATTCTATTACTAATCTCTGCAAAAAGCTAGTCATGATTACTGTATAGACCCGATAAGCTTAAAAAAGACCTAGCTGATCTAACTGTCAAAAGTTGAATTTGAGCTGAAGTTTGATATTCTACATGTAAAAAATCTAGATTAAATCTCTAAGCTTTTTAAGACAATATTCTGCTTTTGTAGGAAAAAATTCTGTCATATTTGAACATCATTACAAAAATTCTATTTGATGGAATTATCCCTTGGGGATGCCACACTTCAAAGCATAGCTGTGTGGAGGAGTAGGAAAGCTAAGAGCCATGTTTAATGTTAAGTGCTGTGTTCTGTTAAGGCTTGTTATCACAAGCTTGAATGATGAAAACTCCAATTTAAGACCAGAACACTGGCAATTAGTTGAACATTAATAAAATCTATGAAACAGTGTATAATTATTCAGTTTTCTGAGAGTACCTGATGGAGGTAGAAGAAATATATAAGAATTTTAATATAAGCTGAAGTGCCAAAATATTATAGACAGCAGTACACAGGATGGTTTCACCATCACCCACTTGTAGAAATGGATTCAGCTGCATGATATGCGTGACATAATAGGTAAAGAGGCAGGGTATCTATAGGACGCGGACAGGATTTAACACTGTTTGACCGCAAAATGAATGTTGGGGCCAGAAAGATGGAGCACTCTATCTCCGAGGTGGCAACTGCTCTAGGTTTTTCTCGGGCAACAGTAGCAAGGGTATACAAATTCTGAAACAGACATCAGATGCATGTGAAACCTGTGGGCAAGAATGGGACCGCAGGAGACTGACAAGGATGATAACCACCCAATAAAGGGGAAGATTGCATCAAATCACATCCCAATTCAATGCTGGTGCCACTCAACACATCAGTCAACACACTGTACAGAGTACACTGCATTCCATAGGGTTTTGTAGTCGTCAACCAACAAGGGTACCATAATTGACACCACAGCATCAGTTACTGTGCCTTACTTGGACCAGAGAAACATCGCCATTGGATTGTGGAAGACTGGCACCATGTTGCCTGGTCAGACGAGTCATGTTTCCAGTTCTTTAGGGCAGACGGTCAAGTTTGTGTGTGTGTGTGTGTGTAGATCACATGAAGCTATGGATCCAGCCTGTCAGTAGGGTGTTGTACAAAATGATGGTGGCTCTATAATGGCTGGCTGGTATTCCATTGGCCCTTCGTGCTCACCAATAAACAGTTATGGACAGCCCAAGAACATGCCTGGATAGATATACCCATGCAACAACTCCAGCATATTGTAGACTCCATGAGTAGCTGTCTCTAATTTTTAGGCACTTTTTATAAAGTTTATAAAGATCAGAGAAATGGTCCCCAAAATCACAAATTAATCCAGCTATTGATATTATGTGAATATCATGAATAAAGTGATCACTAAAAGAAAGAAATTTTTATTTTTCTCAGAATTATTTTTTGTAGGGGATGGCAGTAATGGACCTCATCAATCCAGCAAATTCATAAACAAATGGTGATATAAATAAGATTTTTAGATATATGGATGACAGAGTCAAGTATCAAATCCTTTAATGCTGACAAAGTTTTATTTTATATGAGCAAATATAAATCTGATTTTTATTTTATTGCTTTTATAGACTTGCAGAATGAATGGAAGATGAGTTACATTCTTACCTATATCTACAATAAGGCACTCTTGTTAATTTTGCCTCATTTTTAAACAAAAAGGAATTATAAACCAAGCATTCAGACATGTTCCACATTGGGACACCAACAGATTTATAATAAAATAGGAAATTAAATACATAAGTGGATGATATTTTTAGATACCTACATGTTATATACCTACATGAACAATGAAACATGAAAGTAAAAGTAATTTCTTATAGTTCACTATTTACAAAATGGAGTATCATTAGCATTCTGATATTCTTTTCTTTAACTATTGTCCTCAGCTTTGTTTTTTGAAGATTTTAATCAGTATAATCTCTGATTCACATCAGATTACATGGTAAAGGCTTATAAAGATGGTCCTATCATGAAAATGGATTTCAAGATTATATCTATTCTATTAAAAAAAGAAAAACAAAATTAGTTAAATTACTTATATAATTCAGAATTTATTTTTTCATATGAACAATATGATTTGAGAAGCTATTCACTTAAAGAATATTGCTTGAAGATGACCTAAGAGCTTACCAATTGAAAAGTGAAAGAAAATAGGCAAATAAACTGAGACAATAATTCAATTCTGTAAAAAGGTTTCTAATAATAAAGTGTCAAAACTAATAGAGTTGTGTTAAATGCTATAGAAAAGTTTTGGTCAATACAAATTTATTACTCATAAGAAACGAGAGTAATAATTTTACTGACAAAAACAAAGTTACATGATCCCATCTGACCAAAAGGAGTTATTTAAATTTCTATTTGCTTGCTTTTACATATTTTTAATAGAACATAATTATTGTTGTATTTTTATTGTATTATTATGATGGAAGATTATCACATAATCAACTTTTTAGTCATCAATTATCAAAATCTAATTAGCTCAATAATAATTATCAAATCAATATTGTACTCTTGGTTAATTTGGGCTTGAACACTACAGCAACAAAATTGCCAGAGTTCCAATGACATAGAACATAAGTCATCACTTGATGTGTGCAAATATGTGTTATAAAACATATACAATTATGTACACATCTGAATTTCCATTAAAGAATGTTGATTTGTTAATCAACATGTTTAAACATAAATTAACACATTTTGGTCCTTATAGAAGAAAAAGCAGTGAACAAATTCCATCACTACAAGTTGTTGGAAAATATTTTATCATCTGAAAGTACTTTTGATATATAACCAAAAACAACCACTGTTCATGGCACTGAGTCTCTATCTAAATAGTTAATCAAGATAGCAGCCAGACTTGAACAAGTGAAAATGGTGACTATATTCTGGCAGCTTAAGACAACTGTGAATAAATCTGAATAATGCTAGATATTAATAACTATATTTTAGTGGTAAAAACCAACATGGAATCCATTTTTCATGTCCTCAAACACTAGACTAAATTACTCAATGTTTTAGTTCTTATTGATCAACTCTGACCAAACTATAGCATTACAGATTTCATTTTAAGACCTTAAAACCAAACTTGAGCAATGCCAAAATTATTGATAATTTTTAAATTCAAGACAACATAAACTGTTTTAAGTGACATGTCTGGTTAGTCACTCAATAGAAACCGTCACGTGACCAATGTCTTTTGGCAGCATGCCTTGTTGGGGGTGATCGATAAAAAAAATTTGAAAAATGGGTGATCAATGAATAAATTACTTCTCTCACCTTTTGTTGGGCTGTGATCGCTAAAAAAGTCTGAATTATCAAAAAACAAGCGTGAACGCTGCCGGACACAAACTAAGGGACCAATTTAGCAGAAACATACATTGTAAATTGAACCCGCGACTAAAAACTCATTTTGGAGGGGAATTTATTAAAAAAAAAAGACATAATAAGGGGTAAATGTTTAAGTTTTCAGCCCTCTAGCTCCATCGGTGCGGTACACACAAGCCAGCCAGCTACACTGACTAGAAAACTGAAGAAACTGATGTGACAGTTTTTGTTGACAGTTTCTAATATAGTAACAAATACTTCTTGCTTTTGCAGATTGCTGATAAGGATATTAGCTCTTCAACAAGTCATGTTATTAGATAGGCAGGAGTTCTACTCTTAAAGTTACCATTAAGATATTAAGAGTAAATTCTTTATTCTGGTCACTATAACAGGACACTTGAAAAATCAAGAATAACCAAAGAGTATAAGTACAATTTTTGTTTTAACAAGAAGAACATTTTAGGAAAGTATGTATTTTTACTGTTAAAAATAGTGACAAAGAAAAAGAAAATGCTAGCATCAAATAATTTGAATGCTATTATACAATAACAACATCAAAAATAATGAATGAACTGCATAGATTAATTAAAAAGTCAGAAGCAAGTAGTAGGTGTAACAGTTTAGAAAATTTTTTCTGGCAATAGAAATAAGATTATCATTATATCACAGGTAACCAACCTGTCAAGATTTAAAAGAAGAACATTTAATTAAAAATTACAGTTTTCAATTTTTTCTAGTTAAAAGAAAAAGTAAACCAATTTTCCTTGGATTATTATTTTCATCTGCAGTCCTTTTCATTTTTTGTAGACATGTCTATAAGTGAGCAATTATAACAATTCTTATTGAAAAAGAACAAATGTTTTTTAAAGCACAAAGCAATCAATCATATTTTATTCCCATTAGTAAAAATATATTTTCTTTTTTAATAATTTTAAAAACTTATTTGAAATAACCACCAGCAAAGGAAAACAGTTAAATGAAAAGGATTTTGTTTAATTTTTTTATCCTTGACTATTGAAAAATTGAAATTCTTTTGAAAATGATGTGTTTTTTGTTTCTTATAGGTTGTTTTTATTTTCAAAGAGGAAAATATCTGCTTGAAATACGGGGCAAAAAGCAGAGTCTCTTTCAATTTGCTGGCTCTCCCCTCTCCTAAACTGATCCGTTTTGTAGGAGGCAACAATTTAACTGAAAGAGAATTTGACTAGAAATTAAGAGTCTATATTACGAGGATCCTTAAGGGGCAGGGAAGGGTGGGGGTGTTGTTAATATTGGCTGATAAGCTAAGAAATGCAGACAATATTTATGAAAAAGAAAATATTCTATTGATAATTCCTCTGGCATGATCACACTAAAAACATAAAGAT
>VCCN01004615.1:677919-688722 GCA_006491835.1 Architeuthis dux | reverse complement strand
ATACTAGACAATCCTGTGACCCATTGGGTCACTAATAGGTGTGACGTAAATGCAGACCCCACAATATTATTTTTCACCTGCAAATCAACCAGATTGTTTTGCATTCAAGTTAGCACATTTTAGGTGTATCATAATTCAAAACCCAAATTTTGTGTTTTGGAAAAATGATTTCCAAAGGAAGTGTTAACCAAAATACTTCAAAGCCATAGTTTCATAAGAAGGATAGAAAGTGAGAGTCCAGTTCCGCATTATTGTAACATTGTAATATAACGCCCACCCTAAATCTGTTTTGGAAAAATGATTTCTCAATGAAGCAAAGAGAAATAACCGAAATACTTCAAAGCCAAAGTTTTGTACAACAGATGGAAAGTACGGGTCCTGTTAAGCAGTATAGATACATCGTAAATAGTACCCCATCCCAAATTTGGTGTTTTGGAAAAATTATTTCTCAATGAGTCGAAGAGAAATGATATATATTGTGAAGTACCAATATAATAATATGAATATGAGCTCAGGTAAAAAATAACTTCCTAACTTCCAAAAAATTCAAAAAGAATGTCTGATCAGAACAAAATGATTCTCTGATGATATCAGAAAAATTCCAAATTGATGTTATCAGCTTGGGCATAGGGTCCAGTTTAACATTGTAATTGTATAGTAAATTGAACCCCAATACTAAAACAATGTAATGGGAGAAAATAGCCCAGATTTGTTTTATTCGCTGAAGATGCAGGGCTAAAATAATTCTGCCTACCATGTGCCATTTTTGCTGGGTTACGGCAACATATATACATACATGCAGAAAAACTATCATTATTATAAAGATCTCATTCAGTCCAATAGTAATCAATGGAAATAAAGGAACATGAAATAATGACAAAGTAATAATTATTATTTGTTGAAAAATTTCAAATAAAAAAATAAAGTATTATTCATGAAAACCACAAAGTTGTAGAATAATTATATATCTAAAGTAATCCAAAGAAAAACAAAGCAGATTTTAAAAACAATTGTATTATTGCAAAATAATTATATTCACATAACTGAACCCTAACTAAAAAAATCCAAAATTTAAAAATAACCAAGCTATTACAAAATGATTGTACATATATAGTTAAAATAACTTGATTAAAAATAAAAACAAGGAATTTTAAAAAGAGTATCATATGTATTTATTAATGTCATTAAAAAATAATGTTGCTAATAATAACCAACAGAATAAAAATAATAACAAATCAATAAAAATAATAATAAATTTCCCTTTGGTTGCTACATGGAAAATTTAAATAACGGATACCAGTTTTTGTGCCATAAAGAAAATAATGATTCAGATTTAATCTTAAAAGTTTATGTGTGTGTGTGTGTTTGTGTATGCAGAATTTTTACAAAATATATAATAACATTGCTCAGTTTTTAGAAATGTATATAGTTTCATATTCAGAGAAATAAATATTTAAACGGGCATACTATAAAAAGTAACAAACTTTATATTAATTTGACACACTGTGCAATTTTGTTGGTGAAAATGACAGTTGGTTCCACATCTAGTAGATAGACAAAGTAGCACTGGTTTTGGTAGGGAGAGAAAGGGCAAATAGGAAGAAGCTTAAAGAACTATATATATTATATATATATCACATTGAAATAAAGAAAAACATGAAAAGGCCTAGGGGAAAAAAGAAAGTAAGATTTGCTTCAGTCCTATCATTACAAAGTGAACACTAAATGAGTAGTAGCTATGCCTAAAAGGATGTCTTTTAGAGAGGGACAAGGCTTTATGAAATGAGGAGAGAAAGAAAAAAAAAGGGGGTGGGTCTGGAGTGAATTGTATAAATAAAACAGTTTTCCACCAGTATTTAAATTTAGCAATGGTCTAATGACACTCAACTTACATCAATACTGATACACGCTTTATAGACAACATAAATACAATCTAATGTTTTTCTTTTTTACCTCGCTTTTTGCTGTGGACATCTGTGGAAGTATATTCCCAGCATTCCAAGAGAGAGAAAGAACTTTGGGGCAGCACTACCTCACCTACCTACTTACCAGCATGTTTACAGCTGCTAAAAGAGTGCCAAGCAGAAGTTTAGTTCTTTGCTGGCTGATGGAAATCTTGACTGAGAGAAGCTAAAAAAGAATGGGTCAGACAGAAGGAAATTGGAAGTAGGAGAGGAAAACAGAGAATGAAGGGGAGGAGAAAGTTTTCTCAGTTTCTGCCATTACACCAAGTGCTATCAGTACCTTATCTAAATTAGATGACCTTAACATACACGCTGCCATGACAACAACAAATATTCGAGGACATGCTTCTTTGTTTCTACACACTCAATCCCTGACTTGAAAGAATAATTCAAAATGGTATGGCAAGAGTAGCAGATTTGAGACCAAAAGGATTGTTTATTTTAGAGAAAACCAACCAAAACAATTCAAAAAATCAAGAAAAGTCTTTTGTCAATTCCACCTACAAATGTCATGTCAGAAACCACCAACTCAATGTGCAAAAGCTGAACACAAAACTATTGAGTTAAAGCAAATAAATAAAAGCCATTTTTTTCAATGACAATACTTTAAAGCACCTTCATTTTTTGCAATTCAATTGTAAGTACCATTTATCAAGAATTTTCAAAGGAACTCTAAAAGGCTTTTATATGCTATTGATTATAGAAACAAACAGGTCCTAGAGTAAGCAGAAAAGAATATGCTTATAATCTCTCATATGTTAGTTTCATTGTCTTTTCTATGAGAGCAATAGAAGCAACTGAAAAACATAAATAATATTTACTATATGGTGATATTTTCAAATAGCTAGTTCTGAAATATTTTATTTTATAAAAATTTAAGGTGTTGATTAATAACTGATTTGAGATAAAAAAACAATCACAAATTCATACACTTAGATGTGTATTCTATGATCGGCTTTACTTTCCAAATTTGTGACTGTTTCTGGCTTTAAATAATTACAAATTTTGGAAAGTGAATCTCATCATAGAATACACATTTAGTCAGAGGTGATTTGTAACATTTTAATGGTTTTGGGGGAGGTTCTATAATGCTGAACTAGACCCCCAGTTTGTGTCTGCCAAGTAAAAACACCAATTTTATTCTGAAACCACATTTATTCTTTAAAAGATTTTTTCTTTTTACATGACTTCATTTCAGATGACACTATTTTTTGTAAGTTTGCTCATGTTAATCATTTTTCCAGAACACAAAATTTGGGGGTTTCTATTTACGATGTAACTATAATGCTTAACCCTTTGCTACTTTTTTTTCACTTTTAGAGGTCAAAAGCGAGGAGGAACTTATTCTCTCTTTCAGGGGTCAAGAGCGAGGGGTAACTTTTTTCAATTATTTCTTTTTTAGGGGTCTAAAGCAAGGTGAAACAGTGTTGTTATATTCACAGTTATTTCCCGCCGGGCAATGCCAGGCATTATTGCTAGTATTCAATATATGTCCTTTACATAATAATCAAGAACATTTCTGTTATTGTTCATAATAGGATTAAAAGGAGGAAACTGTTACGGAGATTGAATAACTTTAACGAGAAGCAACTTATTTTATTAGATAACAATATATCACTTGGGGATATTAATTGAAGTAATACTAGATTTTATGTGTTTTCAGTCAAACGTTATGGACAACAAATTTACCAAGAATTCTTGTGTATTAGGTTGCTGAAAAGGAAGTTTGTAGTATTCAAGAAGAAAAGAGAATATAAAAACTGAAAACAGATTTGGTCTTGATATCTCAAGAGAGATATAAAATTACAAATGCTATAAGATCATGCAAACAATATCAGGTTACTGAAAGGAGACACCAGCAAAAAATTATTACTTTTACAAAATGTTGTAAAGCATTTTTTTTTTTTTAAATTCACACTTATGTGAATGGTTTCATTCAGCTAAGAGAAATTGAGAGTGCTGTTTCTCTCAATTCTGGAATGGTAAAAAGCATGAATGCAAAGTTACTTACCCTAAACTGCTCCAAGTATTCTTGACAAAGATCTTCATTGTCCAACACTTCTTCCTTGCTAGTTTCATCTGCCAGTCGACAGAAACTGTTTTCAACACTTGCCATCCAACTGAGGTAGTTGTCTAATGCTTGGTGCAGTTGATGCAGAGAATTGCGATTGGCCTGAAGGGTCTGCCATTTTTTAGCCAACCTAACACAAAAGGAAATAAAAAATATTTTAATTTTTTCTTGTCCCCGATTTTTCTATATTTAAAAATTTTAATGATTTAATCTGAGGCATTATGCATTTAGAACATGAATGCTGAAATTTCCAGAAGATGAAAGGATTCAATGAAAACGTAAAATATTCCTGAAAATTATATTCATTCACTAAAGTGAATGAATATAATTTTCATTGAAATAAAAAAACTTGGATAATTTCATACCTGAATAACTTATAGTTTAGAATGGTTTTATTTATTAAAAATTGACGATTAAAAAGTTTAAATGAATAAATATAAATTTTATATCATGTTCCTATATTACTCATATTGCAAAAAAGGCATAAAAATGATAGAATGCATAGACACAAAATTGTGTGTGTGTGTGTGTGTGTATTGCATATGGTTTAAAAGAGCATACACAGAATTTAACTTGTAATAACATTTCATTGCATTCATTTCATTCAATAAATTATTTTTTACAGCTAAAAAATAATATAAACAGGTCTGTTTAGTCACTCAATAGAAACCGTCATGCAACCAACGTCTTTTACAGCATGCCGTGTTAGGGGGAATCAATTAGAAAAATTGGAGAAGAGCTGATCAATGAATAAGTTACTTTTCTCACCTTTTGTTGGGCAGTGATCACTAAAAAAGTCAGAATTTTTCAGAAAACAAGCTGACCCAAACTAGGGATCAATTTAGCATAAACTTACATTGCAAACTGAACCCCTCTATAAAAAAGTATTTATGGGGAATTTTGAAAAAATAAAAAATAAGATTTTTCTAGACATAATAAGTAGTAAGAAACCTATATTGACAGTTTTGGTTGACGGTACCTAATATCTGCTAAAAAGTGTCAATTTCAAAACATGAGGCAAATAAAAATTAGTTTTATTTGATATTATCTTCCTATAGCCAAGAGGAGAGTGTCCCGAGGGTTCTTATCCAGATGCCCTTGGCAAATATAACAGTAAGAATTGATTTCACAAGCACATATGCAGAAAAGGCTGATTTTATATAGATCAATGTGCATACTGACAAACACAATAAATGTTGATATACACATACATTAATAAATACAACTTTGTGAGCTTAAATATATGTGTTTGTGTGCCTGCATATATGTGTTTGTGTAACTGCATATATGTGTTTGTGTGCCTGCATATATGTGTTTGTGTGCCTGCATATATGTGTTTGTGTGCCTGCATATATGCTGTATTCATTTTATAAAGGCAGTATGGCAACATAAAAAAGGAAGGATTTTTGTGCTGTGAAGCCAGGTGCAGTGACCATTTGATAATGTCAATCATTTAGTAAATTTTTTTTAAAAAGTCTGTGATCTTTCTGATAATCCTCATTATGCAAGATTAACCACTTTGGATAATGATCTTTTGAAGCACATCCTTGTCAAAGCACCAGAGATTTAGGGAAAAGCCACAAGGTATCATATACACACATGAACATCTCAAACAAAATTTAAGTTCCCCATGAACCAGAGAGTTGAGTATAAAGTTCAACTATTTACAACAATCTGCTGACTAGGAAACCTTCCTCTTCTTCACCTGATTGTTGCAAAAGATGAGAAATGCTATATGTTAACAACAATTGAACAATAGAAAAGAAGCAGTGGTTAGCACTCTATATCAAACACTGAAACCAGGACTTCATTTACAGAAGGTTTTGCTTTGCACCTAGTGGAACATGACAAATATCATCAATGATGAGTTACTGCATCTTAGAGTAAGCATCACCACAGACTGTTATCCTCAACAACTCAAGAGCTGTTATGCAAGAAATGCACAGCCTTGGTTAACAGAAAAGGTGTCATCTTCCAGTATGAGACAATATAAGGCCTAACGCATCAAAATAAACCCAGAAGAAAATAAAGTCATTAGGCTGGGAATTCTCAACAGACCTTACACCTTTGGATTATCAGTTGTTTTAATCACTACAACATTTTCTTAGTTCCAGAACATTCAGAAATAAGGAAGACTTCAATTTGTATCTCTCAGCTTTCTTTTCATCAATAACACCAGATTTTTATCAGTGAGGAATGGAAAATCACCCTTATATTAGGCTACTGTAATTGCTTATGATGGCATTTATGTCATTTAAAAAGAAAAATCAATTAAATTTGCATTTGTTTTTATCTCCTTCTTGAACATATATTACTTTCTGAACAACCACACTACCAGTGAATTATAGAAAGAAATTATTTCATAAGCACTCAGTGGTAAATAACCTGATAATCCTAAAAATACACATCAACATGTTTGTACTAATAATTATGTACATAATATATAGCCTAACAAATGTATAAAATCATATAATCTGTTGAAGCAAAATTTAAAGAGTTATTTCACAAGCATACATATACACTGTAGAGATAACTGATCTGACCCAGAGGCACATACAAAATAAAATATATCTGTTGATCTCAAATAAACTCATTTCATGCAATAAGTTTTTACCATATAATCTCTCTTTCTCTCTCTCTCACACACACACACACACACACACACAAAAGGTGGCACAGTATATGAGAAAAAAACAGGTCAAAGACCTTCTGTGTATTATGTGGAAAAGGTTGTTAATAAACTTAAGAATAAATGAAATTTTCAGAATTTAAGTGTTATACTATGATTTTTGTTTCTCATCTTGACATTGTAAAGAAATCTTTCGGTAGTATGAGATAAAATCATATAGGAAAGAAATTTACTTGTCAAAATAAATTCCTCACCTGTTTTAGAAGACAAGTCAGTAGAGCCTAAATAGTACAGACATTTCTAGATATAATTTTGTGAATAGTGAAAAAAATATGAAATTAGGGACTACTCTGTAATGTTAAATTTATGGATCTTAAAGATTGGAAAATTGGATCAGTAGTTAAAAAACTAAAGGAATTAAAATCTTCTGTTGAGTCCCAAATCAAACTTTCTAACAATCTATTTATTTGTAGTTAACATTAATACACCAAATGTTTGTCTATTTTATCCAGAATAAAACAAAGCTATGGATAAAACATTTCTTTACATTAGTTAAAATATGTAAAAAGTAAAAGTTTTGAAGTTGAGGCCAAATAAAATTTTAGAATAATTCAATTCTTGCAGTCAGTTGCAATTTTTTGAGTGATGAATGTACATCTGAGAATGTCATGCAATAAGAAATTTTAAAATAAATTCTGCTTTGACATTAGAACCGTAACAAGCTCATAATTAAGAGAGGAAGTTAAGATGGTCACTTAGTAATTCATATACAAGTCAGTTTGTAGCTTTAGAATGTTTGTAATCCAACAATTTAATTGTTAAATTAACCAATATTGGGCAAACTCATCAAATTCTTAAACATAATAAGTTAGCCAATGTAATGTTGGTGCACAATCTGATTTTTGGGTACACATTTATGCCTTGGATATCTATTATTATGTAAAGAGTAACAAAGCACTATAAAAGATGGTGTTTTTTTTATCATTTCCAAAAATCTTTTACACACTGCAGAACCTCTAAATCAACTACTGCTAATGATGTGTTTATCATTAACCATTTGATCTCCAATAATAACTACTCAACTAATTTGTGCATTTACCAGCAGAAGATCTAATAACAATGGTTGAATTGAAATTTATACCAACATGCCTGGAATACGTATTTGAAGTTAGTGATTGACCTTTTTACAAAGATTTTAATTTGTTGTTTCCTTTTCAGATTTGTCAACCGTTGCCCACTTACATGAATTCAATAATCATGGAAGCTTGGAAGAAGCATAAAAAGATTACCATTTTTGAGCTTCCAGAGAAAAAGAATTGATCATTTCACAAATAGACATAAATTTGGGTCACATCACAATGGTTAGAGCATTAGAACTGAGGCTACTGAGCCCATTTAACCTGAATAAAAAGGTACATTTATTTAGAAATATTATGAAATAATAATTATGCTTTCATTCTTGGTAGGATCACAACTTACAACCAACTAAAAACATAAAAATATAAAAGAATTCAATATGTTAAGTATATATGACATTTTAATTGTTCCTAAAGAAATCACTGTGACTAAATGACAAGGAAAGTTTTGAGTCAAATCTGCACTTAACTTATTGTTTACACATTTATTTTATTTTGTATGGTGAAAATTGAAAATATCAAATAATTTTAAATATTTCTTAGAAAATATTCCCCCTTTATTACATAGAATGCAATTATTAATTTTACAGTAAAATATTTATTTTTTTAAGAACAAAGAAACAAAAGGCAAAAATAAAAAAATGGAATTTTTGGCAAATAGTCTTCTAGACATATCATGTGATATGAATCTTAATGATAAATGAAGAATTTTAATATTAGTGAATAATCTTATTGTGAACAAAATTGTCTTTTGTTATCGTATTTGTATACCAATTATTTGAATATTTTCTTGCTAAAAGTTTAGAGAAAAAAGTAAAAAAGAAAGAACACACATTTTAATTGAACCTCAACTGAAATATAAATGGAAGGCAAAATTATTTTATTTTTATATTCATATCATATTTTCTATTTTATGAATCCCACTTGAAATTAAACTGAACACTGCTTTGTGGATCAAAGTGAACTAAGAAAAGGTTGGTACCTCCATGAAGTTGCTACACAAGAGCAATTGAAACATATGAGAAACAGTTTAGGTAAGCATGAATGATTTTCTATACTGAGATGAGTTATTGATTTGATATTGGCTGCCCAGAGAATGAAAGGAAAGAAAGATGTAGTGGGTGGAGTAGGGTGTTAGCAGAAGAGAATTAACAAGTTGGTGAAGTACAATCACACTTGACACTATTGTAAGGTTATTTCAGAACTTGTTGGATTTTAACACATGCATGTTCAAATACACATCTATATGCATAGGTACACATAACATTACAGATATACACACAAACATGCCAAGATATGGAAGCATGTATTTGTTTGTAATCATAGCTGTGCATGCATACATGTACATTGGAGTATAGAGACTAGTATATACTTTTACTTATAAGACAAGGCAAGGAATACATTTACATAATATAAAGCAAAATGTAAAACAATGACACTATATGTTGTTAAAATATATATATATATATATGAAATCAAATGATGGTTAATTTTATATCCAATCGACAGAATATGATAATTATAATGACACTTATTAGTGAGAGCCTATATTTGCCCGACGTCGGTGTGAGCAACTGCTAAACGAGCGTCCCAAATTGTAAATGTGAACAAAGAAACGAACTTCGTGCACACAAAGTTCATTTCTTTGTTCACATTTATGATTTGGGACGCTCGTTTAGCAGTCGCTCACACTGACGCCAGGCAAATATAGGATCTCACTAATAAGTGTCATTATAATTATCACATTTTGCCGGATCCTTCCAGCATCATCAATCGAACCATAACAAAAACAATGCCAATATCTGATTTTTGCTAAGTACAATATTTAAGATACAATAGCTCATGTAACAAGACTACCTAATTTTTCCACTCAGAAACAATTGCTATTTGCCAATGAAAGAAAAAAAGTCTCCAGATATTCATGGCTAAAGATTGAGACAATGTTGGGTTTATCTACCATACAGATACAAAAGAAAATGAGAAATAAAAAGTTCATGTTTTTGATATGCCAACATTATCAAAACACTCTAAAGGCACAAATGAGGAAATATGATGATGATGAATCCTTTTTATCACTATTACTATGAATATTGGACTTTGAAATCCTTCCTGAAAATGACCGATGATGGTCAAAAGCGCTTGAAGATGAACTATAGTAAGAATATCAGACAGTTCCTTCAAACTTGTAATGCAGTGAAAAAGCAAACAAGAAAAATTAATTAAAAAATTGAATCAATAAAACCATCCGTTGTGTTTAATATATATATATATATATGAGATGACTAACAGGGAAATTGAAAAGAAAGCAAATAGATTTTATGACTGAAAGAATGGGGACATGAATTTTGGTTTTAATGTTTATTAACAGGAAATTTCATGAACCTATTCTGAATATTACTGAGGACCTCTTTATTTAAGGAATACATATTCCAGTTTAGACAGACATGCTTGAATATCCTACCCAGCTGTGTATCTCCAAGTCATATGGAATCATTGATTTCTAAGATATATTGCATACAATATATTATTTTTTTAAATAATAAACTTAACAGCATCAATGAGCTGCAAAGTCAGAAACCCAGCTGAAAGAGAACAAAAATGCCAACAATTTTGATAAACTCATTACTGAACCCTGATATTCCTGACAGATACTGATGACACCCTTTTAGTGCCTAATGTACCAGCAGAAACCTCATCTGATTTTTACAATCATAGCTGTTTTCCTTGTACAGCTTGCAAAGGATATTCCTTAGAGTCATCACAAGAATTTCCAGGTAAAAGGGTTTACATGCTATCCTGATGTCTGGAGGTTTGATATGAAAAATTGACCAAAAGCATTATATGTACCTTGGTGAGTGACTTATGAATCAATCAAGTTATATGGATGGAACATATTTAAATTCTGAGTGAACAGCCATAGAAATTATATATATTTTTTTCCTTTTAAATTATTTTATATATTTGTTAGAAAAAAGTATATATTTTTTTCTTTTGAATTTGTTG
>VCCN01004615.1:652584-677790 GCA_006491835.1 Architeuthis dux | reverse complement strand
TCACTTACATACATAGAAACACAGATACTAATTATGCCTACACATATTACTGATACACTTATAAATGAACATACAGCACAGGCATAAGTATGATAATGTTTCTTCAAAAACCCATTACAGGATTTTATACAACAGGATGTAATTCTAAAAACATGCTTGTAGGTAATTAAATTTTATAAACTAAAAGTGTTATTGATTTCAATTTGAATAAACAGAATGAAAGTAAAACATGTTTTATCTCATTGTATTTTAGTTTTGGCTTCCTTATAAAAGAGCAACTTGAATCTCTTTCATACAATTTCTCAGATAATGAGAATTAACATCGAAACATTAACAAAATCAACAACACTTTCATTTTTTCTGACAGTTTCAAGAAAATTCTGTTTAGCATAGGAAACTTTGCATCATCCCAGTTTTGTACCATCAAGTTGTATCAACCACTTAACAAATATCAAGTTTATTAGAAATGTTGGTGGGAAAATGGGTTTTACAAAAAGATACAGTGAAATACAAAGAGTTATGCAGCTTTGACCAATTTTTAAACCTTTGTAATTTACTGAGACGGTACTGCAAATAAAATGCAATTGCCTTTTCTTCTTAGACAAAATAAACTCCAACGTAGCTGTAGTCATTAGCTATAAAAATGTCTTTTCTAAGAATAAAATATTACTATAAATCCTTCCTGTGTTTGTCTGAAAGTATCTTGCACAAAAGTGAAGAGACTTTAGGAAAGTGGATGTCAGAGTTGATCAACATAATACCTTATTGAAAGGATTTTGATGTCTGTGAGTGTTGCCTTATGAATCAAGTTGAGAGGCAATTAAGATATTTCATCAAATCTGATGGGTAACAACAGACATGTTATATAGATTGGTATAGAAGGGCATGCATATTTCTATGCATACAATTAATGTGTATACATACTTCTACATACATATGCACTTTGGAATTCATTTCTCATTAATGCACATTATGCTAAAAAATACTACTGTATTATTTGTAGTTTGGAGTTTCAGCTTTCTTGATGTTTAATCACTTTATATCACTTTTCATCTAATTTTGTCTTCAGAATTCACATAACATTACAACAATTATGCAATGTTTCAGATATTCCTCATCAATTTCTAAATATTAGTGTTACATTTCAATTTATTGTTTTAATCTTGTGCAATGTTTTACCTATATTATTTACCTGTCATAAGAGCATATCTTGAAATCAGTTTTTCTTCTTACCAAATTGAACATGAAGTAAAAAGTGTCACTAGCCTGGCATCAAGCAAAGCTTCTTTATTCTGCTTTGAAATCGGTTTTCTCCCCCGAATGTGTAAATATGATAGCAAACATCACCATCTCAGTATGTGGGAGAAAATGTAAAATTTTAGATGACACTTCACTCAGTTCAAATGCCTGTGAGGTTGTCAAATCAAATCAGAAGAGATTTGTTAACTGTACAAGTCAACTGTAGTACATGCACACCTGTAACATGTCCATGTCAGAAGAAGCAAATTATTCCACTCCCATCGAATTCTGTTTGTAAAACAAACAGTTTGAAGAAACAGGAGAGTCCTTCAAACTTTCCTTATAACAAGCAAAAGTTGAGGCAAACTAAGGTAGGAAGAAAACTGACATCTCCAATAAATACACCAGATGAACGTTTCAGCTCAATGATTTGAGTGGCAGCTTTAGTAGCATCCATACAAAACAACTATTGCTCATCAAGTGCATATTATTTCTTCTCTAGCAAGATAACCTATGTATTGCCAGGGACAACATTGCTTTTATGATCCACTTGAAACTTTTGTGTATTCTGTGGTTTGGAACAAAAAAAAAAAAATATTCAAATATGTGCATCAGTAAAAACTTTCATGAAAATATGTTTTCAGAATAAACTAAAGATAAATAAAAGTAGATATTTATATTATGATGGCTACAATGAAAGATTTTCATAAATGCTGTACTATGAAGAAGAACCTCATTCTGTGATTTAATTGGTTTTCCTTCTAAGTTCTAAAATCAGAGATTTTGATCTTCAGTCTTCTGTTGTAACATTTGAGTCAAACACCAAAATGTAATAATAATAGACAAACAGATATTTACTGTGTGATGATAATTTTAAAATGATGAACAATAGACACAATAAAGATAAGGATAATCATCTGAGCAAACAAATAATTATTAATAATACTGTGTGTTCATTAAACAAAGTCATGCAGAAAATACAGGTAAAAATTCATTCCTGGCTTATCAGTTTATAAATGAAAAATATAGTTTTCATTGAGCATTATCTATACTAACATTTGAGCCGTTTGTTTGTTTGTTTATCCATGCCGCTTCTCCGCAAAAACTTCAAGCCCTATCAACCTAATATTCTGCATGTAGAATGAGAAGAGGTCAAATTCACACATAGGCTATGTGAAGTTGACTTCGGAGGTCATTTGAGGTCACCAATAGCCATTTTTCTATTTGTATGGCCACAATTTTGCAACAAGGATGCTGAAATTGACCATATGGGTATATCTTCTCATGGCAAAGATCACAATCTATGTGAGGTTGACTTCAGAGGTCACTTGATGTCACCAGAGGTAATTTCTAGCCATTTTTCTAACTTGTAGGCCACAATTTTGTACCAAGGATGCTGACATTTAGCATATGGGTACATCTTCTCACGTTGAAGGTAACAGGCTAGGCGAGGATAATCTTGGAGGTCAAGTCGTTTCATGGCAAAAGTCATAGGCAATGCGAAATTGATCCCAGGCTTAATTTCAGGTGATTTGTAAATATTTTTAGCCAATTTTCCAAGTTGTTAGCCCAAATTTTGCACACATGAAACTAAAGTTTGGCATAGAGGTAAAGTTGTTCACGTCCAAAGTAATTGGCAATGCGATTTTGCCATTGGAGGTCATTTGAGGTCACCATATGCCATTTCTAGTCAATTTTTTAAGTTGTTGGCCACAATTTTGCACTTAGGATGCAGAAATTTGGCATCAGGTTCATCTTTACACAGTGAAAGTTATAAGGAATGTGCAGTTGATACTTGATAATTACTTGGTAATTTCTGGTCAGTTCTAGTCTACTAAAGCAATTTATTGCATAATACTGAGTTTATTATGAAGTACAAAAACTTTTTTGCCCTCACAAATGGTTGAATGAATAAGGTCAAATTCAACTGTGTTGGTGGTATATTTCGAGCATTCTATTACACAGAATCATCCCAGATGTCAGTTTGGGATTAAATTAACTTTTTGGGCCATTTTGCAGCCAAAGAATTACATTCTTGGAGATAAGTGGGCAGAAAAACATGATAGCATAGGTGGTGCTGAACCCCAAGGTCATTGGAGGCCAGCACAGGTCAATTTTGGATTAAAATAGCTTTTTGGAGCAAAACGAAAGAACTTTTGAGGCAAAAAAAAATGGATATTTTTTGTTTTGTTTGTAAAAGGTTGCATAAGGCACAAGGACAATCTTTCATGATCGCTGGCCGTTACCTGATTTCTCCATGCTTTTCACATGGACTCTATATTGGTTGCTCTAGGGTTGGATCCCCGGACAACCTTTTCATACTGGCACTCAATGGGAGAAGCACTTATGTAATGTATCCAGATGCCCTAAAGGATGACATCATTTGTTCTTTTTGGTGCATCAGAATATTTCTTCCGTTACAGCTACTTTTAGTAATTTTTGTAATTTTCAGTTATTTCCTAAGCCTTAGTGTTTATCCATAAACTTTGTATCTTTGGAAAATAAAATAATCTTCACAGTTGAACAAGATTTGTTCCAGACCTATCATTATAAAGAGGTTATAATTTTATTGAAAATGTTCCCAATGAAATGCACTAATTTGTAATGGTAGTATGGTTTGCCCAATTCAATCAAATAGTAAGTGATTTATCTTTGCCCTTGTTCATTAACACACGATTTTACAGGTAATAGCTCCCAGTCATAAAATCATAGTTTATAAATGTGACCTTGAAAAATGACAGAAAAACACCATTAAACTGATGTGTGCGGGTAACTTCAAATAAATGAAACACAACAAGGATGTAAATATTAGTTTTATTTCAATGTCCCACAATTGTATTTCCTGAAAATTTATACAACAGGCTCATAATGCTGCTAGTCTTAGTTAGTACTACTAATAAATAACTATTTAGTACTACTAATAAATAGTTGCAGGTGTTTGCACATCAGAAACTAGCTAACCACTTGCTCTGAAAAAATATTTAAATGTTCCTGAACCACTGAGTGAAAGTTAAAACAAATTATACTACTGTAAAGATCACTCATTCTGCTTCCCAACAAGATCAAATGTATGGATATGCAATATGTAAAGGGCACTTTTCTATTGAATGAGACACTACAAGGAATGTAGGCAAGAAGTAGGATCCACTAAAATGAATGTAGAATCTCAGAAAATGTCTTACTCCTTATTCCATAAGCAAAAAGCAATTCCTGAACAGTGTTTTAATACAAAGAATGTAAAAAGTAGTCATAAAAATTAAAAATAACCCCCCCCCACAAAAAGAAAAAAAACGGAAAAAACAATACTCTTTTAAAGAAACTTCTTTCTGGTAACCACCTACTCTCATAATTGAATGGAGTTAATCTCATCATTGTTCATAAGTTATTCATTAATTAAAACATTCTTAGTTGAATCACACACCTCTGCAAAGTGTATAGCAATACATACAGTTTTCAATCATAAATAATATTTCTGTCCTGTCTATTACTGTTATTGTTCTCTTATTATTTTCATTCAGAACATTCACAATTTGTTTGGCCGAACATTCACAATTTGTTTGGCCAAGCATTCAAAGGTTTCAGCCAAAGCAGACCTTTTGATATGCGCTCATTTTGCTGATTGCATACTTTATGGATTTCAGAGTATAATTATAACTGCCATCAAAGGTTACAGTGAAAGCTATGGTTTCTTTTATATTATTAATGAAGCAAAGCAAAGAGCTTCTGCCACTACTGGAATCATTGCCATCTTTATATTCTACATTCTTTACATTTCTCTCTCTAGCATTTTATACTTTGATTAGATTTTGCATATATATGTGTGTATGTATATTAACCTGAAGCAGTTTAGCCAAGAAGTTGAAAGCTAAGAAGTCACAAGGATGCTTTTGATTAAATTCACCTTAACAGGACATTTTCTTAAAACCAATGTTTGACATGTAATTGGTTCGATACATAAATAGCTGAAAGTTTTCTTGTTTTGAACTAAATGAAAATGTTATAAATTGAAGGTACCTATTTATCTTTCCTCAACTTCACTGATAAAAGAGAAAAAAACAGATACTATAGTAATAATGAATTGCAAAGAAAGAATTGTGTTGCACCAATAATAATAGACCTAAATGAATAGTTTCTTCTTCACTTATATCTTTATTAAATTTGTTCATTTTTATTTTCATATTTAATTAACTCTTGTTAAATAAGGATCAGGCAAAGTAATAAATGTTAATGATGATCTGTGGAGTTATTTAAAATTAAAACAACACTGCATAACCTTAGGAATCTTATGTCAAAAGAGGCAAGATGAAAACAGTCTGGTAAAAATGGCAATATGACCCATCTTTTTTTGGTCTTACCAAACAGAATGTGTAGAGCTCAACAAATCCTGGAAACCTAATTTGGAAATTCTCCTCCAGATAAAAATATAAAGAGAATAAACAAAATACTGAGTGGAAGTAATAGAAGGAAAAGAAAACAATTGACCAATGAGAACATTATGTATGGGTATTTCAACAACAGAGAATGATACTCCTGCAATAAGGAAGAAGAGCAAACCGATTGCAAGAAACTGGTGTTCACTTGACTTAGTAATGCAAGCAGACCCTCAAGTGAGCAATGAAGCATGGAAATAATTTGATGAGGCAACAGTGAACATTAAGCAGATGTCTCTGAGGAAATTTGAAAAACTGGCTAGAGGTTGCTTGTTAAGTGAGCAGACTGTTACAATTGATATAAAGTGAAAAACCACTGCCTACTTCTAAAAAATCTTTAGGTACATTAATCATCCAATTCTGTTGCACTCTTCTAGGGGATTTATTCAGATTATGTTGGTCAGAAAATATAAACTTGCTATTATTCATTTACCAAACCCAGTTTATGCAATTTGTAGATGTTCAAATCCAGGTCAAAGCAGAATTTGAATTACAGATTTTTAAGCAAGTACTTCCTCTTGGAAGATTTGTGCTGCACAATCTTCTTACTTACAAGTATAATTGTGTAATTACAAAATATGTAATACCCACAGGCATAATTATCCTACCCGCTATATTTCTGAATAAAAATGAATACATGTATATCCACTAGTATTAATTGGGGAAATTTCATGGTGAAATCTGTCATAGAGGTATCACCATTACTGTCACAATGAGCCAAGGAACATCCTTAAGTCAGCTGACTTAAAACACCCCCAAAAATCAAGTCACTTTTACCTCATGATTTGAATCATTTCCAGCCACCATAGATACTCCTCCAAGTTTGATATCAGACAAGATACATTTACCTTGAAGATATTATACAATCTATAGATTGGAATTTGTTACAGAAGATCAGGAGCATAATGTTAAGCAATGAGCATTTGGAAGAGCAGCAGTTATCTCTACATATGTTGATATATTTCAAATAGATTAGTTTCTTTGCACATGAACCTATCTCATTTATTTTAATTGCATTCAAATTTGAATAGCCGATACTGAAAGAATTCCCTTGTTTATCTGCACATATAGAATCTTCTTTCATTATAAGATTTTCAATGTGATACATTTTTTAAATTGTAAACACATTTTAATGGTTGATGTATTCAAATCAAATTTCGATTGATTCGCACGTAAAATGGAGAAAACTCCTGTTTTTAAAATCAACGATTATCTCCCCCTTGAGAGAAAACAAATTGTAATCTAATTGTAATAGCATTACATAAAATTAAATTGCTTTTATTTGTAATCCGTTTTTAACATCGAGTGGGCGAATGTGTGAAACGTTAAATATTTGTATGGAATTGTTTTTATTTTTATTTTTTGTTCTCTGTTTTTAACATCGAGTATGTATGAATATAGAGTTGTTTTTATATTTATTTTATTTGTGATTCGTTTTTAACATCGCCCACTCGATGTTAAAAACGGAGCACAAATAAAATAAATAAAAATAACTGTATTTCCTTACAAATATTTAACGTTTCGCAGACTCGATGTTAAAAACGGCGCAGAAATAGAAACAATTTAACAATCAAATTCATTTAAAGCTATTACAATGTTTTCTTTCAAGGGAGATAATCCTTCATTTTAGAAACAGGAGTTATCACTATTTTGCACGTGTATTCTTGGAGCCTACCCAAATTTCTGTATATATACATCCATCTTCTTATTGTAATACTATTTAAATGTTAAATCTGATTTTATGTGAACACAGACATTTCAAATTGCAGTTGTAATAAAAAGGAAAAGTGAATAATTGAAGAGTGATTTTTTAAAAAAAACTCTAAGAGACAAAGCCATTGTGTAAAGATGACTCAAATAAAATCTGTGCAGAGTCATTATTCAACAGTTATTTATATAAATCAGGGGTTGGGAATAAGGACTTAAAACACTATTTTTCTGATATCTCATCTCTTGGGATCTACTTGTATTTAAAAGAAAAATAATAATGTTTGTTGTTTTGCTGTTTTTTTAAATTTTTATTTTTATTTTTATTATTATTACTATTACTATTACTATTACTACAACAACAACATGTTCACATCAGATGCTTGGTGGTTATCGCTGGAGACTGAGTAACAGCAAGTCTCCTCAGGTTTCTAGCCCTCCTCTCATCGTTCTTACATTTCACAGCAGTGCTGTGGTTTGTACTGTACCAATCTTCCCCAGTTTTTTCTTTCCCTCCCCCATGTGCCTTCTTCATTTTAGCTGTTAGGCCATTGCTGCATCATTATTATCATCATCATTAAATAAGCCAAACTTTTAATTGTAAAAACCCAGAAAAATTAAATCTGTGGCTTTGTATTTTTTTGTAAATGATCAGTGACCATTATTATAAGTAATTGTTAAAGAGTAAAACTTCTGTGCTAGAGATCATGAAGCTTATAGTTAAATCCCTAGTACTGTGTAGATGAGGTTCATGACATTCTTCCTTAGCCCACCCTTCCACAAAATTTCACTGAAATTCATTGAGAACTTATGGAGATATTGTGTGGTGTGGACATATAGCTACGATGCAGGGGAGGAAACTGTACAGCCCCCAAATTCAATCACTTCTTCCTTAGCCCATGGCCTACCCTTCCACAACATTTCATTGAAATTCATTGAGAACTTTTGCAGATATTGTGTAATCGGACATACAGAGGTACGGACGGACAGACATGGGTGAATACATATACCTCTACCAACTTCTTGGGCAGAGGTAAACAAAACTTCTCTAACTAAAGAATCTTTCAAAATATAATAAATGCTTTTTCATCAAATTTCATGAGAAAGTTTTTAATATATTTTTTTCAAAAATTGAAGCCTTTAAAATATAATATAAAGAGTTAATAGAAATGATAGAAAATAGATAAATTGGACCACATTTCAGAGTTCATTTCCAATAGGCTGACATTTTAAAGTGTTTTTCTTTTAAATTTATAAATAGAAAAGGCATTGTTTTAAAATCCAAATTATTTACAGAAGTTTACAAAGAAAATAAGGGAAGTAACTGCATGCTCTGAAGTGCCACCTCAGAACAACTGATGGAAAATAATGGTCAAGTTTACCATAAAATTTACATTGTAAATAGAACCCCCTCGTAAAACTTGAAAACATTTTTTTATAACAATTCTAGGAAAGTTGTTAGGGTCTAAAGAATTGAAAGCACAAAAAATTACTGCCAAAAAAAAAATCTTTTTCTGTTTTTTCGACTGGGTTAACGGATGCAAATCTGGGTTAATGGAAGCAAATCTTTAATGAAAATGAGTAAACTGCTAAAAATAAATTAATCTCACAGGATTTTTTATTTATCAAATTTTGGAATTCTTAGAAAAAAGTTAAATTACTTTTTGTATCAATTAAAAATGTGATTAGTAAATATATTAAAGTCTGCTTAAATAACCGATTCTAATTTGCATATTTTACATTTCTATGTGGAAATTATTGGATAAGAGATCAATTAAGTTTCTATCAAAAACAGTGGGGGAAATTGCAGAAGAATATATAAATTCTTCTGCAATTTCCCCCCACTGTCTCAGGTGATCATATGATCAATTTTCAGCTATAATAAATATGTAGAAAATTATTGGTGACAGTGAAGATTTATTAAAAGAAAATTGTCATCATTATGATCAAAGTAAAAAGGGCAATTTAAAGTGAAGAAAACAGTTATTTGCAAAATCAATTATCTATTTTACAATTACCAGTTTAGTAATGAAAATAATTAGAATTTTCTGAACCACCAAAGGAATCATGTTGCTTATTTAGAATAAAGTATTATTGCAGTGACATTGTTTTCCTAACAAAATTGTTTGACAATTCAAATACTGATATTTAAAAAAGATTCAGTTTTGATCTTTAGAAAATTGATGCTGTAAATAAAATTTGTTCAAACCCAACTCTGAATAGCATAAATTCCTTCTTTCAAGAAGAATATCTGACATTGTAGAAGGTAATGGCAAGACAGCCTTAGATTTGCTTCTCACAATGCATAGTGATGTTAAAAGGGGAGGGAATAGTGGAGAGCCATCATTGACAATATTCTCAAACAGACATGGATATACATATTAATTAGATATTAAGGAATAATTAATGGCAGTATAATTTTAGCAATGATATGATTGTAATTGAAAGACAAAAAAACAGAGCTTAAGTTATTAAATGAGAGTATTTTGTATTTTTTTGGCAAAGAATTACTACTAACCAATTTTTCTGACAGTTTCTAACAATATTAAAAACTGATAATATTCAGGTAACAAAAGACAAATGTTATTAATGTTAAACAATCCTTACAGATGCTTATAATGATAATATTTTTACTTTGAAATGATAAAATGCTGCTTACTTGGTTGTTAAGCTGGACCATCGTTTAATAAGTTTTGCCAATAAGTCACGCATGTATTGAGTGTCCTCTTCACTGTATTCATCGATTAATTTCCCAGCCAACAGCTTGACATTTTCTGCTGAAGATTTCCTTTGGTCAACCTCATCTTGAAGAATCTGCAGCAGAATAAAAGCATCGAAACACTTGATAGAATAAAGGGTATCACAGTAAGAATGTTTTAAAAGAAGAGCCATCACTCTTTTTAGGCTTTTGCATGTTTTGGAATGAGGAATTATCATTATTATACACTGATTTACTCAGACTCCGACTACATCTTGGTTGTAAGTCACATTAAATAGACAGTTACAAACATAAATATTAATGTGATTTTTTGCGTTGATATAAAATAATAATCAAAGGAATTCATTTTTACTTTGACCTAGCTCTATATTTTCATAATCATAGATTTTCTTTACTAAAATTAAAGTTACTCATTCAATTTTATGTAAGGTTATCTCAGAAAACACAATTCGTCAGCTGTGAGTATAATTTGTCATAAAAAACAAGTGAGGATGATATTTAACTATGATGATTTAAATTAAGCGCGACACATCAGGCAAACACCATTCACCTCCTCTTGGAATACTCAGTCAATTGTGAACAAAACCACTGCGAAAGTGCTGCAAATCCTGTCTGACAAAAACACAGACATTGCATGTATCCAGGAAACCTGGTTATCCGATGAAAATAGTACTACAACTGCCATCATCAAAAAAGCAGGATGAAACCTACTATTTCTATTTACTCGACAAGACCTTATGGTGGTTGACCAATGGTTTAGATGTTGAAATGGTTTTTATCTAGAATCCCTGATTCTTTCCCAAAGGAATAAAAGTTCTTGCCAATCATTTCAATAATTTTTATGAAGAAAAGGTTGCTAGAAATGAAGCCAAATTCCATCCACAGGTTCCTCAGAAGTTATTGACTCTGAAAATTTTGCCGGTGTTATACTTGACAAATTTCCTCCCATTCCCATCAAGGAACTTCAGAGATTTATAAAACAGGACGCGATCAAAACTGCCTTCAGTGATGTGCTCCCGAAAGAATTAATGAAAAAGACTATTGATGTTCTTGTTCCACAGATGTATATTCTGGGTGTACTAGGTGTGTGCTTCTTCATGAATATTAATTTGATATTATTAAGTTTACTCAATAATATAATTGAGAATCAAAATGGGAAACTAATTTTTCTGTCCCCTGTAATGAAATGTTTTGGCAGTTGTGCTGAAATTGCAGCACACACTTCACACTGTCCACTCCAGTGCCAGTAGGATTCCCACCTAGATCCATATACAGATACAACTATGTAGTATGTAGTTGTATCTGTATCTCTAGGCAGACAGTGGAAATGAGAGAAAGCAGTGAAAATAAGGAGTAGTGGGTGCTCGATCATTTTGTTGAATGACGTATCGCCAACACACATTCAGCCGACAGCAGTTTTGTCATGCGGACACTTTGTAGACAACCTTTTTGACAAAGTGATGTTTTGCCGACTTGGCTTTTACAGACTAAAGTTTCGTTGAATCCTTTTTTTTTACCATTTAGTGGTTAAAAAACGAAAACAGTGAAAATAATTTTTGTTTAAAATTTGAAACACTGTAGACACCTCTGCTGTAACAAGCATAATTTTCAATATATTTTATGTTGTTTTATATATATACCTAGTGATCTTTGTAAACATTCTAATTAACTAGATAATGATTATAGAATAAAACAATTTAAATAAGAATTCTTAATGTAACTAACTTAGCTCATGCTGAAAGCACTAGTTCACACATAATCACCAAAGTTAAGCAGTGTCAAGAATGATCAGCACTTAGATGGGTGACAATTTGTGAATGTCAGGTACTGTTTGTGGACTTGTGCCAAATTAAGCAAACTTAGTAAAAAAACCTAAAAATAATCCACTTAGAGAATATAATATAAGTGTCTGGTGCTTACCTTATGTTCTGACAGTAATTTGGTAAGGTCTTGAGAGTTATGGGACTTGGGTTTCATTTCCTCTTCAATTTGCTGCAGCCAACGGTTAAAGGCTGAATAGGATTCATCAAACTGCCGACATTCAAGTAACATATCCTCCAATTGGTTCTTGCGGGAGGAGATGTTAGCTTTTGTACTATTCCACTGCTGGATAACTTGATCAGCTGAAAGAGAAAGTAAAATAAACTAATCAGTTTTGATAAATCTAAATCTAAATAAAGCAGTTTTTATAATATCAATAATTATATAAAGAACGGTTCTGGTTAGTCACTCAATAGAAACTGTCACATAGCCAACATCTTTTGGCAGCATGCCGAGTTTAGGGTGAGCAATTAAAAATTTGGAAAAAGGGGTGATCATTGAATAAGTTACTTCTCTTGCCTTTTGTTGGGCAGTGATTTTCAAACACAAACACAACACAAACTAATGGACCAATTTAGTATAAACTTACATTGTAAATTGAACCCCCCACGGAAAAACCTATTTTCAAAAACAAAAAAAAAGTTTTTTCTAGACATAATAAGGAGTAAGTGATTACATTTTTTAGATTAAGTAATTTTTAAGATAGGTTCGTGTTTATACAAGATAAACTTGCCAAATGCTTGATAATGATCAATTTGATAATTTATTAGTCAAGTCATTAATTTAAAAGGTATATTAATGACAATATCTAAAAACAAATTTCTAGTAAAAAATCTTTCAAACATGATTTTGAAGATGTCTGAAAATCAGATTTCTATTTTTTAAATTTAGATAATTTGTATAGATAGAATAGACAAGACACCACATTTTAAATAAATTCTATATCTAAAAAATTACATATTTGTCTTGTTTTTGGTCGCATTTAAACTTCAAAAATAAAATTTAATTCTCATCGTCAATATGACATTTTTAAAATAAAAGATAAGGTAATGTGCACGAATATTCCATTAGAGAACATGACATGACATGAGTTATCTCCCTTAGACAGTTGATTATTCAGTATTAGATATGCATAGTATTGAATGTTTTTAAGAGACGGCAATTTACTTAAATTACAATTCAAATCATTAGAGAAAAATAATTGTAAATATAATATGAAATATTATTTATGATTTAAGTTAAGATATTCAATTTCAAAGTATATTAATGACAATATCTACAACCTTTAGTTGGTAGTGGATTTTCTAATGGTATTAACAACATCATTATTCAATTATAATCTTTGTTTTTTAATAAGGATAAAAAATGATAATCTTTCAAATTTGTTACAATTTAATGTGGACATGCACATCAGTAAAAATATTCTTACAACAGCTTCAGTATCATCTACTGAAGCTCTTGAATAATTATTAATGAAATAATAAAGCATTTGTTGCAGGCTTTCTTTGTTTGATCTGTTCACACAGTAAAAAACAAATTTGTTTTTACTTTCACTAACCAATCAATACATAGCTGACCATGTGAATCACATATTTAAACCATAAACTAATATATTTTGTAGTATCTTTCTAACTGATCATAACAAAGCTTATTATCACTGAAAAGTAGGCACATATAATAATCATTTCAATTAAAAAATACTGAAGCATGAAACTTTTAGTAGTCTATTTCAAGTTTGGATTATTGCATAAATATTAATAAAAGATTGAATCATATTCCAGATTCTGTATCCAGCTGAGTTTTTATCTATAATTGTTTAAAATTTGTTTCAGACATTTCTCTTTTATACATCATATCAAATATAATGTCATAATTTCAAACAAATGTCAACTGAACTTTTATTACTTTACTAATATAAAGCTACAATCTAAATCATTAAAGTGTTACATATACGCAAGCATGCTAAAGAATGAGGATATAACACACAAAACCTTGCCACTGTGAGGTCTAAACTCAATTAATTCTATCATTGTTGCAAAAGAAGTGATATCTTTTCATTTTTCATCACATGACATCACTCACCCAAGATGATAATTGTGAAGATAAACTGAACCTTATATCTGCAGTTACAAACCATTAAAACTAAAGAAACAATAAGGGATAGTAGTGTTCTGTTAGAGGGCCCCGCTATTGAAATTAAAAATAAATATTCACTGAATTATTAAATCATTAAGAAGAACCATTTGGAAGCAAAGGAGACCAAAACATTTGTTCTAATGAATTAGTTCTGGTTTGTTTCTTGTTAAAAAAAAGGTATTGTTTTACTTTCTTTATGCATGAAAAAAAATCTACAGAATCTCAACAGGGTTATTTTACCTTTTTCTTTAAAGCTTTTCTTATCTTCATCTGAACTAGCTTCCTGCTGCAACAATTCTGCATTTTTGAGAATATCTTCCAATTCCTGTTGCCTGTTTTCCATGTTCTGCAACATATTCTGAAAAAAAAAAGTTTGAATATCAGACAATGATGTTATGGAATGTTGTAATGATAGTTTTGAATGATAAATGTAAAAATTTCGCACATTTCTTTTCAGCAAAATCAGAAATTATTACAAATTAGTAGGGCACCTAGAAGATTTGATATTTTATTCTCAGTGCTGGATTAGAGACATTTATGATAAATTTAAAATAAAATGGAAAACTCAGCATTAATTGTATTTCATAATAAATGTGAAATCACAAAAAGGGCTTGTATTTTTGTGTAGATGATAAAATTGCAATCTGACAGTTCTAACATCTAACATTTTATCTTCCCCACCAAGATAAAATGTTAGATGTTAGAACTGTCAGATTGCAATTTTATCATCTACACAAAAATACAAGCCCTTTTTGTGATTTCACATTTATTATGAAATGGTAAAGTTTTGTTTCCAAGAATTTAACTAGTTATATTTCATAAAATGCAAGATATTTTAAAATATATTATCACAGGAAAGAGTACTTTTTAGAAATTAAATATTGTCTGCTAAAATAAAAAAAAATCGAATAGCTCATAAGATTCCACTTGTTAAGGTAGATTTACAGCCAAGCATAACAGCTGAAATATTAAAACAGCATTTCTTTTTGCTAATTTAAAATAAATGCATTACATTAAACTTTTTATTGAATGAAAACACAGATTCAATGAATAAAACATTTTTTAATTAACTATTTTTCTGTATTTTCATCTTTTTTATTTAAGTATTTATGAGAGAAATTTTTTTAACAAAAGCTATTTCAACTTGTAGAGTGCCAGAGAGTCAATGATAAACAGAAAGAAGAAAGAAAAGAAATTCTATCCAAGCTTAAGTGGTAAGTAGACACAGTACAATATTTATGAGTAATGTCAAACAAATATTTCTGCAGTGAATATTCACACAGATTGGGATAAATAAGGACTATAAATAATATTACAATTTATTTGTATAGTAATAAAGTGGTAAATGAAGTGGGTAAAGACAGATCATAAAATTACTGTACTTTATATTTCTAAGTGAAACATTGTTGTCATGGTGACTGTAAATCACAAAACCATAAAAAATATCGAGAATGGGTCATGGACCTGTAGTATCTATCATTAGTATCTGATTAAAAACGCATAAATAAATCTATGACATTGATTTAAATATACAAAAATAATACTGGGATCTCATAAACAATATGGCAAGGTTGACAAGAGTTACAAGTGAATTGCATTTTAGCAGCTAACATAATGTTGCAACAATTTGAGCAATAGTTTAAAAAAATAATAATTCAACTAATCAGAGATTTATTTAAAAGAATTAGAAAGGATTAAACAAAATGTGTTATACCTCTACTTTGTACAGTGCATTTGTTATCTTTAATAGAATCTCCAATATGTCATCTAAATAAATGGAGTCATTGCGAAAATAGATTTATCTATGACCAGAAAATCTAAAAGCAGAATTCACCTGAAACAGACAGACAGAGATCTTGCCTTATTTGTGTCAGTGGTGATGTCTGTACAGTGAACCCTCGTTAAAATGGACTAATAGGGGGGAAGGATGTCTGTTTTAGCCAATTGTCCAAGTTTTGGTTGTCTCCAACCAACACTGGTCAACTGTACAAGGTAAGCAGGGGCTATTTGGTGTTTGATTTAACTTTTAAAATTCAAAGTAATCATATTCTGCATCAAAATTATTTACTAATGTTAAAAAAATGTAATTGTGCTATATCCTAGTGAATATGAATTGTGATAAAATGTGAACACTTACCTTTTGTTTAACAATCAACTGTTCAATATCAGAAATATTTCCAACTGAAGCTTTATTTGCTTTTTGTAAATGATCTTGGACTGCCAACCATCCAAGAAGGTCAGCCACAGATTTATCGTAATTTGACCAATGAGTTGAAATAGGCGGGGGCTGAAGCTGTCCCTGCTGTTGCATCTCATGAGCCACTTTAACTACAAGAAGAAAACAGAAACCTATTAGAAGGCCTGAAGCAACAACAACAAATAAAACCAATTCTTTAATCATTCCAAAAATGTTTGAAAAAACCTGCAAAATATTTCAAGAATCTGGTAAAGAAATATGAACATTTAATCAAAGAGATTGTTAATCTTATCCTCTTGCCCCCAAATGAATCTTTTTATTTATGATGTTTGATTACACATTTGATGGCTGTATATTCATGCAATCAAGTTACAGTGAAATAACTTGCGCTTCTCTACAAATAATCATTTATTTTTGTAAAATATGGCTTGAAAAATGAAATTAGCATAAGACATAAATAGAATTCTATGAACACAAAGAAAATTAACTGAACTGAAACTTTATATACCAAAAAATTTATTTTGTAATAGTTAGAAATAGAATTATAACGTTGATGCAAAAGATCCCAGTATCTTTTTTTTTGACAAAATCTTTTTATTAATATAAATTCATAGCGTCATTATTCAGTCATCAAGTATGTTCTCTGGCCTTACACCACCTTTCAGGTAATTTGTGTATTCCAATCATTGACCAGCCAAGGAGTGTCACAGGAAGTGAAACAAGTGACAGTTTGAAAGTGACAGGTCTGGAGAATCTGCTGCATGTGGAAGAACTTGTCAGCATCATGCTGTGTTGCATTTCCAATATGAGGACCAGTGTTGTTGTCCTCCTGCAAAGTCACTGGTCAACTTTCTTGCTGAGAAAAAGGGTTTTTTCTCTTTTCTCTTTAAATGCATCATTCAAACAAACTATATACAATAAAAGTTTTTCTACATTCCAGCAATTCAGAATAAAGAACTTATTTTGATTCCCACCAAACATAGAAAAGAACTTTTCCCCTAATAGATTCTGTTTAGGTTGAGATCTGTTGAGATCTGTTGAGATCTAGTCATGAAAAGCTTCATTTTGGATTCATTTTGCATTGCCACTATCTTTTCTAAAAATAACTTTTTCAGTCTCAAACAAAAAGAAAAAGGCAAGTGTCTAAACCAGTGGTTGCCAACCTGGGTGATACCGCCCGCTAGTGGGCGATTTAAGTTTTTAAGTGGGCGATAGACCCATTACTGGATCGCAAGGTTAGGTATTGTGTCTGTCTTACTTCCACCACACAGATACACTGGAAGTCAATACGTTTTTTATGGCTAACAGTGCGTTATTACAAAGATTGCCAACCAAAACAGTGGCTTTTATTTTCATTAATGTCTTAATATATGATAAATACATTGCATATTTACTTTTCGGAGCCTTTGTACGAGTTTTGGCAGCGTATACAGTTGCCCAGAAATGAAATCCATGCAATTTTAGCCATTTAAAATGGCCATTATGGGGCCAACTGGATTTAAAATATTAGTGGGCAGTTCAGAAATTTTACCCTCACAAAAGTTACAAAAGTGGACACAAGAAAAAGGGTTGGTGACCACTGGTTTAAACATTGACCAATGTTCCTTTCTGTAAGTTCATGCGGAACTCATTTTCCTAGCTTCTGAATATTTCCTGAGGCTTGTAAACAACATACAAGAGTTGATTGATTGCACAAGCAATAACTAGGGCTGGGTAAACTTCAAAGACACTTCTAAGATTTCCCTAATATTGTGCAAAAGATGGTGCTGGCAACTTATGCATTAACCTAATACTTGATAAATGATAGAGCTATATTTTTTCCTGGGGCAGAATATTCTTGCACACTTGATCTTTAAGAACGTACATGAAACAGACAGAGATAAGAAAAACAGAGATAAGAAAAACAGAGATAAAGCTTAAGAGATAAGAAAAGTCAAATAATCTTATTAATTGATAAACTTGGTTCACAGGATATGAAACGTGTAATTGCACACGAATAGACACACACATACATACAAGAGCTGAATACTTTAAGAATCTTTAAGCCATTCTTATATGGATAATTCGTTTCCACTAAACACACATGAATGGTATGATAACTAATCATTCATACATACACAGATTTCTTTATATTCAGGGATGTATTTATGCATATTTATTAAACTTAGTTTAGTCTGACAAAAGACCTCATTGGAGCATCCAGTAAAGATTAGACTCACTAGCAAATGGTCTGTGGCACCAGCTTGTTAACCATCACTCAATAAGAGTCTCCCTTATGGATGTGTTTATGCATATATTTTGCTTCCACACTTAAGTTTTTTTACATCTACATAAAAGACCATGTTATTCAAGCAGACAATGACTGGATTATCAAAGGCTTTCGTAATTGATATATTAATGATTGCACTATAAGTAGGTAATCAAACTAAAAATACATAGAATATTTTAACAGCATTTCCAAAGAATAGTCTTCATTGTATCCACTTTATTCTTATCTATCTTCTCAGCTTGACTAGTTTTTCTTTCTAATCAATCATACACATCTATGTATGCACCTAGTGCCAGAGATTTGACATATACTGAACAAGAATGTTTTTCTGTTGCCACTTATAGAACTAGAAAGCACTCAGAGCGCATACCTCTGCCAACACAATGTCACTAAACACTGGATGAAAATCAGTTCACAAATAGTTACGATGCAGGGGAGGTAACTGTAAAAGTTCCAAAATTTAATCAATTCTACTGTATCCTATGACCTACCCTTCATTGAAATTTATTGAGAATTAGAGATATTGTGTGGTGTGGACATATAGCTACAATGCAGGGGAGGAAAAATATCCATGAATACACCCAAAAATTTAATTACTTCTTCCATAGCACATTGCCTACTCTTCCACAAACTTTTGGAGATATCACGTGGATGGACAGACAGACACGAGTGAATACAAATACGTCTTCCAACTTTGTTGACAGAGGTAAATTAATGAAATAAAATCTTTATGATAAAACAGGATGTCTAATTGCAATCAATACAGAGATTTAAGTGGCACAAACACTAAAGCGATGTGGAATAACATGATTTAAAAAATCAATCAATTAGTATTATAGAGAACAAATACATAGAAATGCAGAGTGTACTACAAATTCTTTTGCAGACCACACAATAAAGAGAAACACTATCGATTGTGGAAAAGTAAAATCATTTAAAAATTAATAGCAAACAAAAAATATAATCACCTTGAATTTGCCAATCTCATTATATTTAAATGAATGAGCTCAAACTAAAGACAGTTTCTGAATTATTAAGCTTTTAAAACTAAAATGAAAATAAAATATACTTAAAACAAATCTGATAATAAGGAATTGAATTTGAAATTGAACATAAGTTAATTCAGAAATGCATGCAATCTTTTTCTTTTTTTTTAAAGCCAAACTGAATTTTAAAAAATAGTTTCTGGAACCAAAAGAAACCAAATGATATGCCCTAGTTTGTTTGATTCTAGAATACAAAGGGTTTTGTGACAAAGAAACCTTAAAAGAATAATAGTTATAATACTCTTTTCTCATTTACATATAAAAATGATCCCTTTAAAGATTTGTGCTCAGTTATTTCTACAATATTTTAAAATGGAAGAAATTTAGGATTTTTCTTTTTCACTTTCTTTCCTTCAACTCATAGGTATTCACCAAGCTTCACTTAGTCTGGCACATGGCTACAAGTATGTGGTACCCTATGAGAATCAATCTCAATACAGTAGCAATATTCTATGAGACTTGTTGGCTAAACATTGGTCCAGAGCAAAACACTTATTACAGCTAACGCATAGGAAAGATTTTAAGGTTTCCTAAAAATGTTTACTTTTTATTAAGAGAAAGACAGACATTAAAATATGCTTTTTCACACAGATACATTTTCAAAGCAGCCATTATGAAAAGAGTAAAGATTTGAGAAGCTATACATTGAGAAAACAAGAACCATAAGTTCAATGATGCGTCTACCATGCTTACGTCCATATTTCAAAGTAGTAGCATTATTGTTGTGGTAGTATTAGCAGGAGGATGAGGGAATATGTGGATGGTTCACTTGAAGGTCTGGACCAAGTTTCATATCAATCCAACATGATACGGCTGAGAAAATTGGTATTCAACATTACTAATTATGGTAGTAGTAGTAGGAGGACTAGTGGGAGGGGGAGGGGGAGAGAGAGAGAGAGAGAGAGATGAGGATAGTTCACCTGAAGGTCTCGATTAAGTTTCATATCAATCCAACATGATATGGCTGAAAAAATTGATATTTAACATTACTAGTTATGGTAGTAGGAGGAGGAGGACCAAGTTTCATATCAATCCAACATGATATGGCTGAGAAAATTGATATTAACATTACTAGTTATGGTAGTAGTAGCAGGAGGAGGAGGAGAAAGATGAGGATAGTTCACCCGAAGGTCTGGACCAAGTTTCATATCAATCCAACATGATATGGCTGAGAATATTGATATTTAACATAATTGGAACTGACCGACCGACCAAAAAGATGCATGGATACATCTAAAAAAACCTCTTAAAAAACGAATGCTTAATACATGATCTATTTTTTTCATTTTGAGAATTGATTAAATAAATGTTCTCTTAATGACATATTCTCTTCTGACATCATAGCAGCTGGTAAATAAATCATATTACCCCCTCCCTTCCTCTTTCTGTTCTTTAACGTATTAGGAACTAACCGAAAAGTGTCTTATAGAGAACAAACAAAAAAGAATGTCTCTAATGTAAAACAATGCAATAATTCTGAACATTTAATAAATACAGTTTATACAATCTTGTGCATATTACATTATTAGTGAATTAAAGCATTAAACTAAGTGGTTAACATTAAGAAATTGGTTTACTTTTAGAATTATAAAGCAGATGTAAAAAGCAAAAAAACTCTTACTTGAGAGACAAAGCATTTGAGACACTGACATTAGAAATAGCATCTATTTCAGTCTGTTTATTTATTACTATTTCATCGACGCCATGTTAAAAACTTATTTAGGTTAATTATGAAATTATGATTGAAAACATATTTGATAGCATATTATAAAATTCATATTCAACTAGAAAGCACTCAAAGAGTGCATGGATCTGCCTAAATATTTAATCACTTCTTCTGTAGCCTTCCACAAAATTTCATTGAAAATCACTGAGAACCATGGAGATACCATGTGGACAGACACAAGAACAAGAGATAGCAGTCCACATGATATCTCCAAAAGTTCTCAGTGAATTTCAATGAAATTTTGTGGAAGGGTGGACAATATGCTACAGATATGGTTAGATTTTAGGGCGGATCCATATCCATGTCTACGGAAGGACTGATTACATTTTGATGCTTGATCCATGCACAATTACCTCCCATCTGGCATGAGTATGTATGAAAAAAAAAGAAAAACTGGAAAAATATCTCTCAATCAAAAAAGAATTCCTGGATCCACCCCCAAAATTAACAACCTCTTCCTTACCCCATTGCTCACCCTTCCACAATCGATTAATTACTTTCGGAGATATCAAATGGACAGACGGAAAGATGCAACCAAATACATATATCTATCCAACTTTATTGACAGAGGTAAATTATAGAAAAATACAAAAAATGTGATTCCAACAGAAGAATCATGTGAACATCTCCAGAAAGTAGACATTTTAATATTCATTTTTTCTCTTATGATTATGTAAAGTCACCATTTATCTTTGGTGGCAAACAGAATAAAGAAAAAAAGTGAATAATACCTATTTTGAGAACCTCTGTGGTTGAATCTGGAGCTGGTTTCATACTGGAAGCCATAATCTGGATGTGTTCCCAATCATTGTTAAGTCGAACAAGTCTGCCCTGAATCGTGTCAGTCATACTGATGCTCTGCTTGTGGTTCTCTTTAACCATCTGGCCATACTTTTGGTTGATGCTGTCTACATTGGGCTGTCGAGCACTCAGAGCTTTTTGCATAGTCTGTACAAGAAGGAGTGAGAAACATAGTGATCAATACATTAATTGATTTCATGCAATAAATGACAATCATTTATAACAGGGAAAGAGGAGAAAGAAAGAAAACACAAAAGCAAATTGTAAAAGGTAGATTATAGATGGATTTTTGCATCTTCTAATTTTATTGAAAGTGTCAAATGAACAGCAAGATGTAGTTGACCAGTTTGGCTAATTTCATTAAAGATTGCTGAGATTTTCTATTGCTATATTTTTTTTTTCATTAGTTGAAGAAAAAGGCTTTTCAATCATTTAGAAAAAGGATGTTTTTTAAGATGTAACAAAAAGAACAATAGATGGATATCAGGAGAAAATAAATTTAATCTAAAACACAATGTCTCATAGTGAGTATAATATCCCAGCTACTGGATCAACTTGATATACCGGGGAATCTTCACTGATTCAAAAACTTTGTTAATTGTTAATTAAGAAATCAAAAAAGGTATTTTACAAACTGGTGAAGCCTATCTCTTTCTATAGCCAAATATTTAATTGTTTATGTAACCCATGTTATCAAAGGTAAATTTTATTAAACAAATATGTCAACACTTCCATTCACTCCAGTGCTTACATATATAGTGACACAGTAAATTCTAAAAAAGAAAAAAAAAAATTCACACTTGTATCTTAGCACCAAATTTTAGGCGTATCAGGCTCCTCCATGACAATGTCTAAAACCACAATGAGAAAAGCAATTCTTTATTGATTTGTATTAAAGAGTTGATTTTTAATCGACAAATCTTTATGTAGTATCATATTTTTAGGGATTTGGAATTTTACATACGCTAAATGACAATGTAATTGTACCTATATTTTAAAAGACTGCTCACAATGGATATAAAGCAGATACTGTGGAGAGTTTAGTCAGCAATGATCAACCAAAAAGCCACTTTGGTTTGTTTGTTCATGCTGGACCAATTAAATAAAGGAAATTATCACAAATACATTTGATTTAAAACAAAAGTTTTTTAAGAGTTGTATCAAATAAACAGATGCTTTGATTAATTTGTATTCCTATAATTTGCATTTAAAAAAAAGATCTCACACAGCCATTATTTATAAGGTGCGTGTGTGTGTGTGGGGGGGGGGGGTGTCACCATACTTGCTTACTCTCTCTTGTAAGCTCAAGTGTGGTCTCCACTTTTTACTTTATAGATTATAAGTCTAATATTGTCTATATTAAAGCTATCTAAAGCTATTGATCATAAATTGAAATTAAGAATTAAATTTCAATTTTGAAATTCTATTGTAACTCATTCTTTTATGTTTAGCCTGACACACCCAGTTCCTTACAGAGATGTCTAATAAAGTTCTGCTTCTATCGGGTGCTGGTTCTTCAATCATCATCTATAAACCTGGCTGGTCTAAGTCTATGAATTAGTGTTTATGCTTTGGGTTTTTTCAAACTTAGTCCATGCAGTCATTTTAGTCAAGTTCTTTTGATGTAACTAATATCCAAGAATACAAAACCTGACACTAAAGCTACATACATACACTTAGATATAGTAAATTATCAATGTATAATCTTTATAGCATCCTATTAAACTGTATTTTTTCACTGATCCTTAATAACATATTTTCACTGGTCTAAATATAGAAAAGAATTATTATAAGATCAATAGCTAATAAAATCGCTTGTGAAAAGCATATAGCTTATAAATGTTGAATATCTTTCCTCTTTTCTAATAGCTTTGATGTCAAGAGTAAAATGGCCCAACCGAATACTAAATATGGTGTTTCATTGACTTAGTCTTCATTTGAAATGAAAAATATTCTAACACTCATAATATTTCAAGCTGACACATATGCTCACTTGTTTTTTCTTTTACATCTTTCAATTTGTTTTAAAAAACTTTTGAATATGATATATTTTTACCAGAATTTTCTCTAGTATCTGGCACATAAGAACAGTGTAAATGATAAGACACTTACATGTGCATCAAGAATGAGAGAGTCATGATCATTAGCTGCAGAAAGAGAAGAAATTGGGCCTTGTTGTGTTTCTAAGACCGATTTTGTTGTGCTCAGCCATTGCTGAAGTTCATCAAGTTCATCCAAAAAATGTTGCAATGAGCAAAGTTTATCTTCAATGAATTTCACACGCCCAGGAACATCTGTTTCCAGCTGAAAAGGGAAAGAAAACCCAGAAAATAAAGTCCGAATTGTTGAAAATAATCCAGAAAAAAACAAAATTAACATAATAATATAGGCATGCAGTTAGGGTAATTTTATAAGAATGTTTGGAAAAATAATTATACTCTAGTTGGAAATAAGACCTTCCATTCTCAACATCATAAATAATTTGAAACTTGGGATGAAATTTAAAGTTTCAATTCTTAATCATTTGAGCCAAACTTACAACTGCTAAGAATAAGATAAATAGGAATATAAACATCAATTAAAATCAATTTTCCTAATGCTTAGGAAAAAAATAATCAACTGCTGGAAAATACATTCATTAATGTTAAACAAAAAACATTTCTTTTCTTTTTTTAAGCAGTTTACATATTAGCTATTTTGTTCCTTCTGTTTTCCATACAAATTCTTGTTTCACATTAATCACATAACTGATTGAATTCTTCATATATGCATAGACTACTTTTGAGATGAGATTCAAATTTGTCAGGTGGACACTCACATATATATAGAATATTTTAAAGAAATATTATTATACAATTAGAGACTAAAGCTTTATAGAAATAATTCACTTTATAATTTAAAGCTATACATATACAAGTTTTCATCTATTACCTACTTCTTGCACTAATTTTTACAAGCTCATGAAATTATTGTCTATATGTAATACTACCTACAGAAAAAAGTTATTTGCCAGTTTCTTTTGAAAAAAGTTCTGTTAACCAAAATAATAATGAATCAAATGTTTTTTACATTTAAAGTTAAATGAAAGGTTTTAAAGAATGCAGTTTAAAAGCAA
>VCCN01004615.1:638492-648506 GCA_006491835.1 Architeuthis dux | reverse complement strand
GCACTTGTATTCTCCTAATGGCACAAACAAAGAGCAAACTTGAAGTTTTTAATCCCCACAAGAGCCAGAATTTGTTTCCACTTTTGTAAAGTAAAAAGTTTTGTACATAAGAAATGGAAAAAGCTTAGAAACTAATCATGTTTTAGCAAACTTAAAGAAATTCTATCAATTAAGTAATTTGAACAAAAGCAAATAAAGTAGCAACAAGGAAATCATGTGAATCTAAAAATGTAAAATTAAATAAAAAAGTCAAAGTGAATGGCACAAAACAATCAGGTCAGAATCAATCAAGCTGTAGGAAAGTATTAAAGATGTTCTGTTTAAAAGCAATAGAAATGTCTACACTGTCACTTGAAATTCCAAGTGAACTTTCTTTGAGACCTTGATGTAACAGAAGCTTTGCCATCAAAGAGAATCAGAAAATAATGCCATTAAAAGTACATGTTTTTGGTAAGGGCATAATTAGCAGTAAGGTCAAAGTTGAAGTTCTAAGGATTGATGCTTTCTCTTAGGAGAAAAGAGATTTTAATCCAACAACCTGATGGAGTTCCACAACCCACATATACCCCTGGTAGAGATGGTTTTAGTAGTAGAGTCAAGTAAAAAGTCTAATAAAACTAAAATACAATTCAATAAAAAGGGAGAAAACTGAAATTGATAAGAAGTCTGTATATTTTCAGGTTTTTGAAAATGATACCATTGAAGACAGAATGCGTTGCAAATTAGGGTTTTTTAAATAGCATCATTTGAAATATAAATTTCTAGTTGCCATTCTTGCCACGGATGCAATTATTCCAATGGTTTCACAGGTTTAAACTATGACATGATCACCAAGAAACCTTTTTTTTAGTTCCTCTCTCTTATTCTGAGATGAAAAAAAAAAACCATAAAAAACAGAAAAATGTCTCTCAATCAGAAGAAAAATCCTGGATCTACCCCAGAATTTAACCACTTCTTCCTTATTCCATTGGCACCCTTCCACAAAATTTCAGAAAGAAGGAAAGACAGACACGACTGAATACATATACCTCTCCAACTTCGTTCGTGGAGGTAAATAAAGGATACATGAATAAAAAGTTAAGATGAGTAGAAAAATATTAGGCTCTTCACAAAATAATGGCAGATAATGCTATATTTTAGTAATATTTGAGAAAATGATTGTTATTTTCTAATCTGTATATATCTGTAGAAATAATAGCTACTGATCCATTAATGTTTTTTTTCCTTTTACAGTTTATAGTTTAATTTTGAGGGTTGTTAAATATGTAAAGAGAAGATCTGTATGTAATATTCTTGCATGAGCTTATAGTTGCCTATCAAATCACTTAAAACAAAGCACAACAATCTGCACAATACATTTTCCAAAACCAAACTTGAATTGGCAAAAAATTATGGTCACTGAATGGTGGCCTGTACCAGGTATGAACCACGGTAGCAGGAATAAGGCAGGAATATTATAGCAAATGCTACTGCCAAGAATTGGAAGAAGTCTACAGAAAGTTGTGCAAAATGGGGCCAACATTAGTCAATAAAGGAAAACCAATTTTTTCTCTATTATTGTTCAGGCACACATTTCACAAATGACACAGTAAAAGCTCTATGCCCTAGTTTACAAAAACTTTTCCTTGTCTGCCTTCTTTCCTAGATTTGTTACCCACCAACAAGCATTTCTTTTGCTCAAAATGGATGGTACTGAATGACTTAAAAATGTAATACAATCGGACACCAAATGTTTGAATATGAATTTTTGAACTAAATAAAAATAAAAAAATAATAATCAGAACAGAAACTCAAAACCACAGTAGAACTGAATAGATTGACCAACTAACCTAATATTGTCCTGCTTGAGATAAACATTGAGATACACAATAATTTAATATTTCAGATCATGTGAACATGAGGCACCCTAAAAATTGTTGAATCAAAAATGGACACATTTTGCCTCGACAAAAAATTACTTGCAAAAAATGTATTTTCTATTGAATAACCAACCCAGTGATGGCGAACCTTTTTAGTACGGTATGTCAAAATTTTAATTTTAGGTATGTTTATAGATAGGGGCCTATTTAAAAAAAATATATTTATAAAATTAGGAGTTTAATAAAATATACTTACAAAACTAGGATAATAAAATGAAATTAAAAAAGTTTTTAATAAGTCCATCATGTGCCACCTCTTTGGTGTGTCATTGCTGATACGCATGTCATAGGTTCTCCATAAGTCAAATATTTGATAGAAAATACATTTTTTGCAAGTAATTTGTTGTGCTCCATAAGGCTTTTATTACCTCCAGGAATTTGTCAGTCAGCTGTGAGAAAAAAATAATTTTTAACGGTCTTACTATTAATATTTACAATCTACTTATATAAATTCCAAATAGTCATGTTGAACAAAACTAATTTATAAAAATAACATTGAAGACCTGACAGGAGCTGGCAGTCAGATACGCTAACGATTACCCTAAGATGACAGTTACTGATTGACTGTAAAATCTAAACTCTAATAATCACTATAAAAGAATAGTTGGATTGAAAGCACAAAAATACTTTTTATTTTTCCAGAAGTAAGTATCTTAGTAACTTTGAAAATTTGTTAGTTTTAAAAAAACAACAAAATAAACTATTTATTATCAAATGTAAATAACTTCAAACATTTCAGAGATAGACTAGCGACACCAGTTCAGTATGGCTAGTTTCTTCTTTGATGTCAATATGTGGAATTTGTTTATCTTGGTAACACTGCTGACATTTCAGTGACGCCACTGGTGTCAGGGCAAAATGTGTCCCTTTTTGATTCAACAGTTTTTAGGGTGCCTGATGTGAACATGATCCAATATTTCTTCCGAAGTTGCTTTCTTATTGATAAAGAAAAAATTGGAAATTTGTTTAACAAACAATATTCCTTACTCATTATTTAAAACCAGAATTAGGCTGTTTTAAAAGTAAACGTTTATGATTTATGATTGTCAGATTTCAAAAGAAGGTGTATTGTTGATCAATCCAACAGTATAATGAGTCAGCATCAAATAACATTGAAACTGAAAATCCCACTTTCAACCGTGAACTAATGAAAGAAAGGAAACCACAATGTGATGTTCAGGTCAAAATGGACCTTCAGAAAAGGCGTTTCCATGTGATGACACAGGAAATTGATTAAAAAATCCCCATTGCATGGTAAAATGTATCAAAATCAGCTCAGGAATAGTTGCACAGTATCTTCACCACAGATTATTATGGCAGAGCAGCCTGAAAGAAGGCCACTTCTTAAACCAGTCAGTATTCAGCAGAGAAAGGATTGGACAATTGTGATGGTGGACAGACCCTTGGAATTTTGGCACACTATCTTTTCAGGTGAGTTTTCATTTACTCAATTTTCAAATATCAGTGAAGACTTTTGTTTCAACTGCCTGCAGCCCATTATCAAACATGACAGATTATCATTAATGGCATTGAAGCAATTTGAGCTTCTGGTGTGCAGCGGGAATATCAATGCAGAAGAAAAAATAGTAACCTTTTAGAGAGGATGGAATCTATGCCATATAGCAAAAAAAAACAAAACCAATCAAAATTAGGGCAGTCAATTTTGCTGAATTAATATTTTTAATTACTAAATGTCATTATTATTTAATAATAACATTTTATTCCTAAAAACAAGATGAAAGAATAAAACAAGAATTTAAATGAATTTTCAAGATTTGTTTGAATAAATTATTCGAAAATTCTTTGAAAATCACTATAAAAAATGTTTACATGAATCTTTCTTTTCGTTTACATATATAAATCTTTAGATCTTTCATCTTGTTTTAGGAATAAAATGTTATTAAATAATAATGACATTTAGTAATTAAAAAAATTAATTCAGCCTAATTTTTATAGTTTTTTTTTTATCAAAAGGTATTAATTTAGTATGTATTGAGGCCATTAAGCCTCTACAAAGTTGATATTTTTCTTTGCTATAATTCAACCTGACTTTTTACCTTATTAATCTTTAGTTATTTTTATCTCAAAATGACTCTTTATTTCCAATTTGTGCTGTTTACTCGCTGCCATAAACAGTTGAATTGTGATAAAAACAACTAAAAATTAAGACGACAGTAAAAAGTGGTGGAAAACTAATGCAACACTGAGTTACAATATTAATACATTTAATAAAAAATAAAAAAATATCTCTTGTTCTTTTGGTGAATATTTTTATTTTTCACAATCCAAAATGACCCAGACATGTTCAATAGGATTCATGTCAGATAACTGACTGGCCATGAGAATCTTCCTATTCTCAAGTTTTTTTTGTTGTTTCTTTTGCTATATGGCACAGATTCCATCCTCTCTAAAAGGTTACTGTTTATTCTTCTGCCATGATATTCCCCATGCACACCAGAAGCTTTGAACAACTAGTGCTCAAATTTAGCAAATAAAACTAGCCAAAAAAATAATTTTTACTATATTTTTAAGCTTTAAAATGCCTTATGTAGGATATTCAACTTGATCACTGGTCTCCTAACAAAGTAAACAATTTATTTCACTTCAGAAATACTATTTTAAAATCTAAAATCTATTGTCCACATAGGGTTAATTGATTGGTCATTTTATAAATTTAATAAGGGTGATTAAGAATATTTTCTGTAAATATTCTTACTAATAATTCTTTGAATAAACAAATTTAATCAATGACAAAATAAGTACAGAAAGTTTTATAGTTGAATTTCTATAGATTTTTAAAATGTAGTGTATCAAGCATTGAAACCTTCACTATTAGAAACTGTTACCAAAACTGTCAACATAGGTTTCTTCAGTTTTTAAGTTGGCCTGTCTGGCTATGTATGTATCATGTGTACAAGCCATACCAATGACACTAGAGGACTTAAAATTTAAACATTTACTCCTTATTATGTCAACAAAAAACGTTTTTCTTGTATTTTGAAATTTCCACCAAAAATAGGTTTTTAGTGGGGGGGGGGGATTTACAATGTAAGTTTATGCTAAATTAGTCCCTTAGTTTATATCCAGCAAAAGGCGAGAGAAGTAACTTATTCATTGATCAATCCCCCCAACACGGCATACTGCCAAAAGACGTTGGTCACGGGACGGTTTCTATCAACCAGACCTGTTGATTTTCTTTGTTTTTTTTAACTGTAAACAACTTTTCCAAACAAAAATGTCTGGTTCTATTTACTATACATAATTTTTATATAAGGGTTTTCTCTATTTTTATTTCTTTCTAATGGCATCAAGTTTATGAAAATGGAATTTTTATATACAATGTGGAGGTTTTTCTTGTGTTTGTCATCTCTCACTATTTTTCATTGAACATACCTACTATTTTTTAAAGCATTTAGGCAACATTTTAGAATGATCTTGCCCCTTATTGGCACAGACTCAAATCATTCTCATTTTGACTGATATTGCTTGAAAATAAATTTATTAACTGATCATATAGAGATTTTAAAGCAGTTATTTCCAGAACAAGTTAATAATATTAAGATTCTTATTAAGTAGCAATCATTACATTTTAAGGCAACCATAAAAGAACATCAAATCTGATATCAGCATTTTATACCAAGTAAGAGGTTAGGTTACTATTTTATACCAAGTGAGAGGTTACTATTTTGTTGATGGGTTTAGATATGTTCCTATCATATTGACTTCATTTTGAAGTATTATTGAAAATTTGATCTAAATTGAAACTAGTTATATAAAAATCTTTTTAAACTTTTATTTCAGGGCACGTATTTGTTGCTCATTATTTTACAAGAAAAGTTGTCTCTTCCCATCAATAATAAAATCACAGGATAGGTTATTTAGCTTAATATAAAGAGTACTCATGCATAGTCAAGTACATACAAAGAAGCTTTATATTGTTTAATTTTACATCAAGTTTCCTCATTAGATGATAGAATATCTATTTAGTGGACCCTAACTAAAAGAGGTGATTGATTCAGCATCTGATTTTTTATCTTCACTTCCCGAGCACTAATATTGCTTTTTGCCATAGCATTCTTGAATGCTGGCAAACATTTATAATATATAGGTGAATATATACAAATATAGCAAGTAATATTGATAGAAAATAATACACACTTTTTTTTTTATATTGAGTTACAGATCAAAGATAATTGATTAAAAGATATTTTTGAAAAATTAAAGTAATGAACTTTTTATCAGATCATATTGATTTGCAAGAATTAACTTGTGTGCATCAATTGATTTCCTATAAAAACTCTTACATATTTGCTAAACTGACACAGGTTCAACTAAAAGCACCACATTTTAATCCCACTTCACTCTTTTTGAACAAGAGAAATAATAAATAAAGAATTATTGTTTGACAAGTTGATTCTTCAATTTGAAATCCACTAAAATATATCCATAAAAGTCAATGTCCGCCTGCTTGCCTGTTCACTAAAATGAAAAATGCAAACAATCTAAAACTTCTAACATAAGTTTGCCACATCCTGATGATGTTTAGTTAGCTCTTCTTTTTAAGTGGAATACTCAATTTCAGTTTAAAGCAGCCTCTTCATTTTTTATCATAAATTGTTGACGATGTCAGATTTGCATGTACTATTACTAAGAACAAATAAAAATGTATAAATCTCTTAATTGAAAAAGGTTTTAAAACTTACAACTTAACCCAGTATAGAAAAAAGGGTAAGAGAGATTATTTTTCATAGTCACCAAATACTCCTGATATAAAACAAACATATCTTTGTTTTCGGAAAGAACTGTTAGTTTTAAATAATCTTAATTGATAAAATCAATTATCTCAATTTTGGGTGGAGTAATTCAGAACACTAGAGAGTGGAGTGTCTTAGAACAGTAAAATGTGTGTTGGTCCAATGCTGCTGGTGATCTTGAGATAATACCACATGATATCAAGTTTATGAGCCTGTGTAGTAATAAGATATTATTGATTAACCACACTAAAAATCAAATTAGCCAGCTGCTAATAAGTTTAAGAATCTCATAAACCACAATATGTACAAATATTTATAGCTTTACTACTTAAAAATGTATTGATATGTATGTGTGCATATAGATACTGGCAGGAGATAGCTTTTGAAATACCAATAGCTGGGCTATTGGCTTCAAATTATCTAGTTTAATACATAATACTTTCGCTCTGTAGGTAGATTTAATCATTTTTTTTATAGACTGATGAAATTACAATATGGTAAACCCAATGAAGATGAGAGATTATTAATAAAAATATCATTAGATACAACAAATATGAATGATTTAGGTAGAAGTCTTCAGAATATCTTTATTTTAAGAAATCAATAACATCCAGAATTCCATGACAAGTATGCTGATCACAACATGGAATTGGCAATAAGTAATTTTCTGAAAAATATGACTTTATGATCACTTTTGCTCTATGTATCTTAGCATTTAAATTTATTCCAATATTTGTCTTGACTGTAAACCTAAAATAAAGATGGAGTGGGGAAATAGTTTTAAAATTGCATCAGTCGATTGTTATAAACACAGAGACCTTCACTTGATAAAAACGAAAATAAATTATTGATTAAAATATTGAGACCTATAAAGCCACCAATTTTGAGTAAGCCATCCTGGAGAAACATCCAGAACATTTCTTAATTGTTTATTATTCACATAAAAATGAAGTATTTTCTTAGACTAAGTTTGAGAGCTCATTACTTTTTTATATCTGTTAACATAAGCATAACCTTGCTTTTTTTATCAATTCATAGATATATGATTTTCTTTATTGTCTTTTATTTTTTGTTCAAATTGGGTATAAATAAATGGCAAAGACAATTCTAAATAAAGTAGAAAGCTTGGCTTGAATTTCAAAGTGTTGAAAAGAAACTTGTGCAATGAAAATAGTCATCTCCAGATAATTCTCCCACAAAAGGATTTAAAATAATGGACCTATCATATGAATTAAGGTTTTAAGAACTGACTTGAGCTCTGTTTGACCCAATCAAAGATAGTAGCACATCAAATAGAATGAATTACGTAAATCTGACAAAATCTTCTTATCAAAGTGATTGAGTGCATATCAATGAAACACATCAACCATATATGTTCGAGTGATTGTTTGATCCCAAAGTGAGTCTGTGGAGTGAAGCAACCAACCTCATATTGAATAAGTATCTTTTTGAATCTTAGTCAAAATTTAAATGTCAAATTAATGCTGCATTCCCTGTATAATAATTTACTGCATTCTTTGATAATATATTATACGAGTTGTATAATTTAAAAGAATGCTATATTCTGTCAAAATATGTCAATAATAGCAATAAATTGGATATGGTGAGTTTATTTGCTAGACTGGCTGAGGTATCAACGCACCTATTTCAAAACATTCTACCCTCTCCAATATCTTGAAACATACTGCTAATTACATCTAAAAAGCTAATTGGAGAGTAAGAGGTCAGTTAGTTTGACATCAGGAATGTTCAGTTTAGGGAAAAATCTTTATTTCTAATTTTATTAACATAGATATTGTATTGTTTTCTCCACTTGTGATTAAATTGAATTGTAGTTTTTGAAAATTCAAAAAGAAAATTCAAATTTGTATGTGCCTGAACTGAAGCTATCTGTGCATATGCAAATCTGCTTATGGTCAAAACTAGATGGAAAATAACCATCATAAGCAAAATTATAGCAAAGAGCAAAATTAAAAATCTAATTCAAATTATAAAATTATGAGTATTTTCTATTAAAAAAAAAAGTAGATTAGACTAAATTTAGAATAATAAATCTTTTCAACTTGGATACCTATGTTTCTTTGGTTGTATCTATATTTTATCAAGTTCAAGAGTTGTGCATGCACATATACTCTTCTTGGATCTTAGTGACCTGCCTAGTATTGTCCACACGACAGAAATCTAAAAGTTAATGAATCAAAAACAAAACACATCACAAAATATAGAGATCAGATTAAAAAAAGATACCTGAGCATGAAACAAATGAGAAATTGTCCATTAACAAAATTGAAAAACAGACAGAAAGTATATTTAGAATGTAAAATCATCATAAATTAAAAAAAGAAAGATCAAAGTAAGTGTTTTCTGATGAGTAACATTCAATACAAAATGCACTTGCATTACATTTGAAACAATTGAACAAACAATAAAAGTAACTTGCCTTAAATTTTTCCAATGATTCTTCCAACTTTTCTTCTCCTTGTTCTAGTGGAATGCTCAGAAGGTTTTCTGTCTCATCAACCCATAAAAATAGCTCATCCATATCATCCGTAAACTCACTGGTTTTCACACTCTCATCATCAAACCTAAAAACAAATGGACATGAAGAAGAAGACAATTATTAATAATAATATTAGCAAAAAAAGAAGCAATGTTTCAAGTTTAGGAGCTCAATTTTCTGGAATTATAGAAAGCTGGACGTTTTATCAATAACAGTTCATTCTAAGTGGATTATTTCAGTGAAAAGAAGAAATAAAATGTTCTGGCATGGTCCTCGCAAACAATCTGAGTCAGTTGGGAAATATCTGCAGAAAACAGCAATACACTCAAAGTATGAAGCAAAGCAGTCATATATAATCTGCTTAGGTACAATCCAACATCAAACTGACATTTTCTTTCATACCATCCTGGAAGAGCAGAAGTAAGACGAGCTACTTTTCAATTCTCTAAAGATGAAGAGTTAGCTGGCAATACTTGTTTTTGAAAGTACAAACATAAAAAAGTAAAACAAATAAAGAAAATGTAGTAAATATGATGAAATATTATTTGGCTGATTTAGCATCATTAGGAAATGAAATGATTGCTTGAATTTAATTAAATTCTATGTCACATCTTATAGTTAAATTGTTTTGTTTGTAATGGTTACCTTATTTTCTTTGTTTTGAATACTGACTTCATGTGCTTTATTCAAATTTTAACATGTTCAGCACAAAAGGATGCGTGGGTGTGTCTGTATACATTCGCCTTCCTATGTATTTCTGGTCAAGAAGTCGAATGTAGACAGACACACCCACGCATTAGGCTGTCAATCTGTAGCGAATCCCATAATAAATATAAATTTT